>VDFB02214857.1:0-15983 GCA_007258455.2 Sequoia sempervirens | reverse complement strand
TGACATCAGAAATGCAATTATTATCCAATCAATTTCTTTGGTGGCTGATTGCACTTTATAATTTAAACATAGTCTTTTTTATTTTGAGAGTTTGATTCTGAATCCATATGCATACTTTGATTAAAACTAGTGGCTGAAGGTACATAATTCATTGATGCAAAATCAATGCATTGAATGGCATCTGACTAAAGGCGAGGCTGTTTGGATTCCTAATTAGTCTTTGAATATATATCACTAAAAGAGATAAATAAGTATAATTATCCTTACCACATTTCACATTTTGACCTTCAATCAAAGTCAATTAACAAAGTAGCAGCTAGGACCTAAAGAAGGTTCAAGGACTATGTTGATAGAAGATCATATTTTAAACAATGGCTAGACAATCTGTTGAAATTGCTTTACAAACTTTGAAGCAAATGCATTTTTTCTTCTATTTACTTTCATTGTACATTTTAAATGGAAGTTGGGTTTCGCATTGCTGCAATGCATTTGGATACTTTGATTATAAAATAATAGTTTAGATCATTTTAAGTGTTATCGATTCGAATCTTTCCTTGAAATACCAAGAATTCATCTGAGTCTTGGAGGCAATGTACAACTGTCCTATAATGAGA
Organism: Sequoia sempervirens; assembly: GCA_007258455.2. NCBI lineage: Eukaryota > Viridiplantae > Streptophyta > Pinopsida > Cupressales > Cupressaceae > Sequoia > Sequoia sempervirens. The sequence goes on along the minus strand of VDFB02214857.1, from coordinate 15,369 downwards.
GCTTTGGAACCAATGAGCTGTCATAAAGGATAGAGGAATATTGTCAAATATTGTAGTTATTGTCCTCATAGGCACACATGCAAAATATGGAAGCATATAGAAAGCAAGTGAACTCTTTAATAATCCCATGAAACATAGTCTTTGTATGCATCCATGCATACAGGTTTGCATGTATATATGTGTGCATGTAATTATGTATATATGTATGCATGTATCTATGTTACCATGTATGTGTGTGTGTATATAACAGATTACTATTGCATTTGCTTTAAATGTTTTTTTGTGGATGGCGCCAGCTAGCCATCTAGTCATATTGTGGTTATTGTACATATTGCTTTTTATATATATGATCTCAATTTCGTAAGTTATTTTTCATATCAGTAAATTGGCATTTATCTGTTTTTGCAACCCATGGGAGTGGCTTTTTGAATCATGTTTGTTTTAAAATGCTCATGAAAATGCAAATGCATAGATTCATTGATGGCTATGTGTCTTCATGCATATATGCATATTTATAGGATTTATTGCTATCATGTAAAGGCCACATAAATATTCATTCCCCAAGTCTATGTGGTCATTTGAATATGTGCATATTTTAAGGGATCTATTAATACATGGATATATGCATCCATGGATGCATGAATGCATATATATATATATATATATATATATATATATATATATATATGTGTGTGTAATCATGTATGTATGTATACGTGTATATATGTGTACATCCATGCATGTATGTATGCATCTGTGCATTGAAGCATGTGTGCAGCTATGTGTCTATGTATACATTTTATCCAGCAATCAATGTCAATTAATAAACTAGCGCTTGTACCTAATGAATTTTCAAGGATTATGCCAGTAGAAAACCATATGCATATCAATATGTTAGAGAGCATGTATCTATGCATAGGTGTGTATTGATGCTAATTGTTCTGAATTCTGGTTGCATGTGATTGCATTAAACAATTAAGAATAAGTGCTAGATAATTGAAGTAAAATGACCCCATTCAGTTGGCAGATCAATTTTTTTTAGCCCTTTACATGTTAACTGAGAGTTTTGAAGCTTTTGCTGTTCATTGGCAATCTTTGAAGCTTAAATGTCACAGTATATGTAGCATATTACCCAATAGCTCTATCTCACATTTCATTCATGTCGATTTAGGCAAGTTCATATTTCTCATTTACCCTTGTATCATCTCATATCTAAATAATTAGGTAACTGCTAATTAGCCTTTAAGTACATAGTAATTAAAAGAAAGAAATAATTACAATTATCCTTGTGTACATTTGAACTATTAATCAAAGGCAATTAACAAACTAGCACTAGAAAACCATGTGCGTGTTAATGTGTTGGATAACATGTATTTGTGCATAGGTATATGGATGCTATGAGTTGTGATTTCAACCATTATGTAGCTTACTACTTGTACACGGTAAAGCACAAAGTTGTGTCACACTTTATAAAGGAAACGGCCAACATTGATCGCACTTTTAAACTTGAAGCACTAAAAAGTGACATATATGTTTTGAATTTTGAAATTATGTAAACTAGTAAAATATGTATTTTTAGGATATTTTATGTTTGTATTTTTTTTAAAATATAAAAATTATTTTACACTAGTTTTAATAAATTAAAACTATAATTTAGTTGTTGATAAAAATGTTAAAATGAAGTTGCATGGGAAGTCAAACTTTTATAGTAAATTTATTTTTTTCTTTCACTTGTGTATTTATAACTTGAAATTTTAGTGCATGGATATATTTTTTTTCCAATTTTGATAAATATATATTTTTAAAAAAATATTAAAATGTGCATGAATAAAAAAACAACTGTTTTCATTGGACGTCAACTTTCATATAAAATATTTATCTAAAATGGAAACAAAATTATACCATCTTAAAATAGATTCTTTTATCTAGTGCATCATATTTTTTTTCAAATTTTTTAATAAGTTTTTGTATTTTTCCTTAGCATAGTAATCAACCTAATATTTACTATTGAAAACCTACTTTTAGTAAAAATAAATAATAATTCAACTATTAAAATAAATATATTTTTGAAACCAGGACTTATGGATCTATTGTGGGTATTTTTATATTTTAAAAAAAATGTTGTTTACATTAGCATGAGTTATTGAAACTTCAAGTTTTTCAAATAATTTTTTTTTTTTTGGTAAATTGGACTCAAAGTGGTGCTCCATATATTTTTAGCCAACAATTTTAGTTGAAAAGTTGTGGAAGCATCTAACTTAGCTAGAATGAATCTTACTAGATCATATGTTTGAACAAAATTGATTTTTAGTTAGAAATACTTAAATTCAGCTTGCTTGATAAGTTGGCTAAAAAGTGTGATTAATGCCTTGTGCTTTTACCCTACCAGTCACATGCAAGTAGAATTCATAATTCATGGCATCTAGATACACTCAAGGACAAATACAAATCAAGGTTGTTGGCATCCTGATAAGAAAGATGATGAGATACATCCAATTAATGTATGTCACCACATCTTATTGAATAAAGATGATTTGGTTAGGCAGGTTACAGATGAGAATCCTTATTGGTGTGTGACTAATGCTCTTTTTGAAGACTTGTCAAGAAAATTGCATGCCAATACTATTAGAAAATAGGTGAAATCAGATTTATTGATTGACTATGATTGATGGGTCAAATGTGTACAAGGATAGTTAAATAATTAGGCAGCTGCTAATTAGTCTTTAAGTGCATAATAATTAAAACAAAGAAATAATTACAATTATCCTTGTGTACATTTGAACTGTTGATCAAAGGCAATTAACAAACTAGCACTAGAAAACCATGTGTGTGTTAATATGTTGGATAACATGTACTTGTGCATAGGTGTATATGGATACTATGAATTGTGATTTCTATTTGCATGTACCTAGTTTAAACATTTAATAATTAGTGCTTGATAATGGAATGAAATGAACTTGGGAAAATGGAAATAGAATGACCCCATGGAATTGGAACATCAATGTTTACATGGCTTTAACATGATAGCAGATTTGCGTCCATGAGACTTATTTGAATCTCAAATGTCATACTGTATGTGGCGTATTAGCTAATTGGCTTAACATGATAGCTTTCAAACAAGTTAATTCAGCGATCAATCAAGCTAATTGGCTGATGAATTAATTGTGTTGAGTGGTTAGTCATAGTTAATTATTAGTCATCTTTATCCTCCAAATCAGTTAAATCAATCTTGCCTATTCACATTCACAGATACACAATCTTTCTGACCATTTTGGCTGCTTTTAATAAAATAGGAGCTTTAGAACAGGATATGAACATTCATCTAAGCATGATAAGACGTGGATTTCTGACAGATATTATGGTTTGAAATGATGTCATGAATATGCATACAAAATATGGAAGCACAAGAAAAACATGTAAACTGTTTGACAAAATTCCTCAAAGAAATGTTGGCTCTTGGTGTGTAATGATTGCAAATTATGCAAAGAATTATTTGTCGAAAAAGTTTTTTGCAAACTTTCAAGCAAATTAACTAAATAGCTGATCAAGTTAACTGTGAATCAAGTTACTTGACCAATCAATGAAACTAGTTCATTGATAGATCAGTTTTCTTGAATAGTTAATTATAGTTAATTATAAATCATCTTTATTCACCAAATCAATTAAACCAATCATGGTCATTCATATGCAAAAAAATAATTTCTTGAAAAGGCTTTATAGACAAGGAAGCAAATGCAATTGCTAGGTGCAAACCGAAATTGCAAAACCTTCACCAACATCTTCCTTTGTGTTTCTTGTGCTACAAATATTCAACAAGCTATAGCTGTCCATATTAATTGTATTCCTTTGTCTATGTTCAAGCCATCTATTTATTCTATTGCTTTCGCTATTATTTCATGAAAGCTCAAATGTCATAGTATATGTGGCGTATCAGCTAATAAGTCCATCTCACATTTTGCTCATGACAATTTAGTTTGTCTCATCTCTCTCCAATACATTAATCAAAGTCAATTAACAAATAAGTCAATCTTACACTTGACTCATGCAAATTAAGTCAATTCTATCTTTTACTCATTAATGAAATTAACTAATTAGCTTAACAAGATAGCTTTCAAACAAGTTACGACAGTGATCAATCAAGTTGTTTGACTGATGAGCCAATTGAGTTCAATAGTTAATCATAGTAATAGCAAAAAAATCCTTGTTAGATGATGTCATAGTTGAATTTGCTTTTGTGTGCCTGTCTGCACTTTTGCTATAGGTTGAAGCAATGATGCTTTATGGTTCAAGTATTAAGTGTAATTGGAAACCTTTCTTGATTTAAATTGATTGATTTAAATCTGTTTGGAAACCATACTTACAGTGGTTCTTTAGGCTCGATGCAAAACAACAATATAGTTAAAATGCATAGCGAAAGCCTATAGAGAACCATGCTCACACTTGTACATTTGGAATTCAAGAACCTATGATAAATAGTCTGCCAGGTTAATCTGTTTTCAATTAATACTTGTTTCTATTGAATCTAAAAAAAATACTTGTTGGTGTTTTTCGGTGTTTTGACTATTAGTATCCATTACACTATCACTGTCATCCATTGCAATTATAATTTTGGGAGTTGTTTGCACAAATGTGTTTTGATGCATTGTGAAACCCAACTTGCATTTCTGGGATAAAATGAAGCAAAATAAATAAAAGTAGCAATTTGTTACCTTGAGTAACTCGTCTCTTGGTGTTCATTCAATGAGCATAGGAGCTTTTTCTTTGTCACTGTAAACGTCCCCTTTGTATTGATAAAAGCTGTCAGTTTTCAAATCTATGCCTTTGCTTAAATTTATTTGTATATGGAGTAACATTGTTTTCAAATGCATGACTGATAATAACACGTATATTAGAAAACTTTGAATCAAAATACACAAATCATTAAAAAAATAATATTTCTCTCTTTGTCTTATATTGCTATAGATAGAGCTTCTTTTCAATCATCATATGTATACCCCACATATTCCTAGCCTAACTGTATTAACTTAGAGAGTCTTGACAAATTGCCGGAAGAGCTGACTATTTTCAGCTTTGCATAAGCCTCCACTATATTCCACACTATATTATTGTTGTCTACCTTTTTACCATCAAAACTTGTCTACATATGGCAAATGACTAAAATTACACATCCTTTTGTTGGATTACTTACCATGTTCTGCCACCTTAATAAGATCAGGTATAGCCGTAATGTATTAAAAATGAATTTATAACTGTGCAATGCAGTCAAGCCCCTATTTTTCAAGTTATAGCCAAACAAACTATATGATTATACCACAAATGGAGATTCTTACTCCAAACAAGAGGGAATAAAAACATAAGATGCAATTGCTAGCCAGGTCCTTCATTGCTCCCTTGCTATTGGTAGATATCACAAAAAAGTAAAAACCTATTTCTAAGATGACAATGAATTTAAGGCACTTGAAATAAGTTTGTCTCTATAATATTGCCCACACTTATTTATCCCCAGCAGCTATGTATTGGCTTATAGGTAGATATAACAGTTGAAAATGTTATCGTAGACATATATTCACAATGTGGAAATATAGACAAGGTCCAGGAATTGGAAACAAGGAATGCATAGGAAACATAAGCTATGAAATACAATGACATGTAGCATAAACAAGTAACAGTTTAAACTCCAATAATCTATGAAAAAAGCTTTTGTGAACATTGATTTTTTATCAGATTACTTTTGCAAAATATATGCACAATAATGCAAAAAGGGTATTTGGTAATTTTGCTATCAATTCATATCACCCAAGAACTGCTTCCGACAGAGAGACACTTCCTCCTCCATCTGTTTTAGTTTAGCAGAATCTGGTCAAGAACTTTATTTTGCTAAATGAAACAATCAGGAATTTAGAAAATAGAAAAAACAATGGATTGTTGAGCTTTCTAATTCATCATGATTTTTCAATTTTTTTACCCCACTTTTACAGCATACTGAATAACAAGCAACTAAAAACAACATTCAGAACTCTACAATGCTCTTGTAGAATGAGAACACAAACAAGTATTCAAGGGTACCTATGCTGTTTACTTCTGCTCCAAACTCTAAAAGAAGGCTTGCACAGTCTTTGTATCTATTTGTTGTTGCAATGTGCTAAACACAGTATATCAAAAAGATTTGTCATATTGTTCCAAACTCTCAATAAAAAAGAATCTCCATATCCTACCATCAAAGAAAATGCATTAAAGTCAAAGGAGTTTGAAATTGAAGATAACAAACCTAATAGCACTCACTTGGATAAACTGTTTTGTATAGTGTGAATTTTATTGGTTCCTAGCGTCAAGGCAGGCATACTCATGCATTCGGTTGGAATGCTTTTAACTGACAGCATTGGGCAATCACATTTTGGCATTTAACATATTACTTATTTTTTTGTATAGTTTGAATTTGGAGAGCTATTTTTAATATTGGAAAATTAGCATTTATCTATTTTCCTGTACGGCTGAGTAGCTTTATAAATCATTTTTTGTTTTGAAAATTTGGGAAAATGCGAACACATAGATTGATTAAATAAATTTAAGCTAAGGCATAGTTTTAAAACTGGTGGCTAGAGGTACGTAATCCATGAATGCAGATTAAATGCATTAAAATATCAGGAAAATGCGAGCGCATAAATTGATTAAATAAATTTAAGCAAAGGCATAGTTTATAAAATTGGCGAGTAGACGTACGTACTACATGAATACAAATTAAATGCATAAAATGGAACCGGGCTTGAGGTGAAGGCACCGAATGTATTTTGCAGGGCCACATGGGCTGTACTTTGTCATTTAATATAGAGTTAAGCCACTTGCTATGCATCTCTATTACTTTGTGTGTGTTGTTCTTGTGTTCTGTAAGCACGTGTTTTGATGAAGAGTTTGTAGCGACTGAGCAAGATATGTTATGGCTGCAGAGTCCTGACCTAGAAACGAGTTACTTGAGGTGATAATTTGTTATTTTCCACAGTTTCTTTCCATTAAAGTGCATAATGAAGCTGTGTTTCATAGTGCTTTAGTTGGACTATCACTATCACTTTGTGCCTAATGTGTCAGTGCATGTATGTATGTATGTATGTATGCATGTCTCTATGTACATATGCATTTATCTATGTGCATATCTATGTAAACATTTGTAGATGCATATATGCATGTATGCATATGTCTCTGGATATATCTATGCATTTATGTATTTATGCATATATGTATGTGTGTATAGATGCATCTATGTGTATATGCATGCATGCATATGGATGCATATATGTTTACGTCCATACATGCATTTATGTGTGTCTACATGGATGTATCTATACATATATATACATATGTATACATATATATGTGTGTCTATATGTCTTTTCTAGGAAAGAGTTTACAGTGACAGGGCAAAGGTTGTCATGGTTCCAAAAAGGACGCGTGTAGACAAGTTACTTCAAGCAATAAATAGTTATTTTCATCAGTTTTCTTTTATTTTAGAGTCCATAGGCAGATTGGGTTTCACAGTGCTCAGCCTATGCTAATCTTCATAGACTAGTTCCTTGGATGAGCAATTGTCTTTTGTCCAATGTACAATATGGGAGCTTAACAATAACTTGGTGCTTATGAGTCCTCTAAAGATTACATATCTTCAATTACTGCAGAATTGTTCCATAGTGCAAGCTTTAGAGCCACTGGCCCCGTTAGTATACAAGCGCCTATAATGGGACCTTTCAACAATATGCGTGGACAATGTGTTGAGAAGGCTTCACAAACCGGCCGTGCAAATGCAATTTACGTGATATATAAGTGGGTGATCCCATAATAATAGTGGTTTACAATTTTTGGCCAACTGACACCAAAATTATTATTTTAACTAAATTCACATTCTCGCAACCTATAGCTTAAACCTGCGGGAGGGAATTTGAAGCATGGTGCAAAACTAGAGTCTCATATCAAATTTTGTCTCAGAGATTCCAAAAAAAATATTTTCAAAATTTTGGAATCAAATTGCACTTCTTTTTTCCATCTCCCACGAAAATAGATTTTTTCGTGAAAATAACATTTTTAAAAAAGTGACGACCGCATAACACATAACTTTTTTCATGAAGGATAAAAATTCTAATTCTTTTCAAATTTAGGATTTGTAACTATGATATCTAGTGCTTCCACTTGGTTAGATACTTTTTAATTGGAACATTTTTCCTTAATCGTTTCAAAGTCAAACCACTACACTAGTATCAGCCACATCAGATAATCTATAACTTTTTTGTATGTCAAAATTTTATTTTTATTTTTTTGTTGGATCAAGGACTTCAATATCTAGTGCACCTCATATTTTTCAATTTTTTTTTGATAATCTTCTATTTTTCCACATGTGGAAGAACAAAGAAATTCATTTTCATGAAAACCTATGTTTAATAAAACTTGTAAAAAACAAATACATAACTACAACCAAAACATATTAAAATTATATTCATTGATATCTGTTAAGGAGGAATACTGTTCATTTGAAATAAATTTTTGTGAATTGTTCCATTTGATCCCCCAAAAGCTAAATCAAAAGTGATTTTTTATCAGCATTTTGATAGGTGTAAAGGAGACGCATTTATAGGTATGGTTTAAAACCAGTGAGGTTCTATCCAAAGGGGTTTGATCTAAGTTGATTTGATCAAACCCTCTTCAATTGGAATCCTTAAAATGGAACTTTTTAAGGCTTAAATCATTATATTTTCTAAAAATATGTGATTTCAGCTAAAATTCGTTCCTCTCAGGAATTGTAAACTACTATTATGACAAAGACTCAAGCCTAAACTCCACAATTGCTTTCAACTTTCTTGTTGTCATTAAAGCATAAAGGAAAGAGGATTTTTTCCAAACTTCTAATTTATGTACTTTTACATGATAATTCACCTTATTAATTAATGAATCAAATTATCTTAATTAATTAATCTTCTTTTCCCTTCTATCATTTCATATCTAATTAATTAGGTAACTGCTAAATAGTATTTACATACATAATAATTAAAACAAAGAAATAATTATAACTATCCTTGTGCACATTTGACCCATCAATCAAAGTCAATTAATAAATCTGATTCCACTTGTTCACTGATAGTATTGGCATGCAATTTTCTTAAGAAGTCTTGAAAAAGAGGATTACTCACACACCAATAAGGATTCTCATTTGTAACGTCCCTATCCAAATCATCTTCATTGAATAAGATGTTGTGGCATACATTAATTGGATGTATCTCATCATCTTTCTTATGAGGATGCCAACAACCTTGGTTTGTATTTCTCCTTGAGTGTATCTAAATGCCATGAGTTATGAATTCTACTTGCATGTGGCTTCATTGCACAAGTAATAGTAAGTGCTACATAATGGTACAAAATAAACTTATGCAAATGGAAATGAAATGACCCCATTTAGTTAGAAAATCAATATTTATCTGGCTTTCACTATTAAGTGATAGCTGGTTTGGCATTAAACAGTAGCTAAAAATTGTTTTTATCAGAACTTAACAGTGCTAGCACAAGTCTGTGTCATTTTTTGGCTTAGTATTGACAAGTTTCCATGGCCTATTTACACTTCTTTAGACGCTTAAGCAAATATGGCATCTATTCCATTGATTGCTCTTAAAGAGCTTATGCCACCATTGCAATAACATAATTACACTAATGCATGCATGTGCAAAATATGTTCTATATTATAGGGTACACAAATAACAATAAGTATTTTAAAATTATAAAATGCAATTTGCATTTTAAGAAACAAAAGTTCTTACTTAGGTTCTTTCTCGTCGAAATGAATCTACATAAGAATTTTGTTTTGTTTTTATGAATAGCATAGTATATGTCACTCACTGTACTCATTTGTCTAAATTGTCCTTGTAACAGGGATCGCTGCTTTTAACGGTATTTAAACAATCACGCACAAACTGCAACATGAGGTTAGCATATTAACCTTCTCCTTTAAAAAAAAAAAAAAACAATGCAGAGTTTTCCAAATATGCGCTTCTAGGAAGATTTCCCATGGTTGTAGATGAAATAGTATATGTTTTTACAGTTTGCTCACTTCTCAATTTTGTCATTGTACTAGGAAAAATTACTTGTGCCTATAATAACAGCCATAATTTGTACATTGCTGCAAGTATACTTGATCATTCAATAGCAGATTGCAAGGTCAACTTTCCAAATTGTCTTTCTGCTTTTCTTGAAATGCAATTGAAATTCTTCAATATAATGACTGCATAAAGTTCTTTTTCATGTTTTCATTTTGTCATCTTGTATTCCTCATTTCTTTGAACACAAATGATTTAAAAGGCTGCTTGCACATATAGAAACAGGAAAATGCATTTTCCACAATTGCAATAGTAATTTGTCTTCGAAAAATAGAACAAGTTTTGCTAATGTGTTAACTAGTTATACTTCCTCTATACAATATCCATAGAATAGAATGAACTGCTAGAATGCAATTTTTAAACCCTGTTTAAAGTTTCAAATAGCCTATAAAGTCATAAGTCTTTGTTTTATGTCAACTGGTTTTTACCTATATGCATTTAAGGCAATTTTGTTCATAAGAGTACTTATATCTGTGGCAAGTTGCTATGCACTATGCAAGTGAACGTATGTTTAATCTTCTTGTATTGCAAAAAAATACCACAAAGTTAATTTCAAAAGCTGACATGGCACATGAGTACAATGAATGATGTACTACGTTACTCATAGACATGACACAATATTTTTCCATGGTCTTGTTTACATGCAAAATGACATTAACCACAATTTTTTTTGCTCACATTGCCAATTTCACTGTGTGCTTTAAACCTCTAAAGTAAGAGAAAACTGAGGAAAGAAACTATTAATTGCCTCAAGTAACTCATTTTTGGTTCTGGACACTATAACTATAACAAAGTCTGCTCAATCACTGTAAACTCTCCTAGAACAAAGACTTGTAGAATAGAAAAACAATTTGCGCAAAGTAATAGTCATGCTTAACAAGTGACTTAAGTCTATAACAAATGAACAAAGCAGCCTGACTATACATGTCCACCAAGCCATTCCAGCAATTTCTCATCCACCCACATGCTATTTAATGCATTTACTTTGCATTTATGCACTGTGTGCCTGCACCTTTGAGTTTTAATCTCTTTTTTTTTATTATTTAATCGATCTATGCCTTCGCTTTTGCTCAATGAACCTATGCCTTTGCATTTTCCTCAAATTTTTAAAACTCAAATGATTTTTAAAGCTATTCCCACAAATAAGAAAAGCCATAGATCTTCTTTGATCAATCAATGCCTTTGCATTTCCCTGATTTTTTTAAAACAGAAATTATTTATGAAACTATTCTCTACATGCCACTTAATTCATGTTTATGTGAATAGATTTTAAAATCATTTGCTCTTTGAGAAAATCAGTCACTTAGAAGTACATAGAAACAAAGGAATCCAATTACACAAAACATTTAAAGACCATAGACTGAGATTGACAATGTGAGCAAAAAAGATTCTTATCCACCATTTCTTGCATGTAAACAAAGCTACCTGAAAATATTGTTTTGTGTTTGTGGCATTGAAAGTATACATCATGCATTGTACTCATTTATCCAATTTGTCAATGTAACAGGAATAAGTACATACAATCCTGGTGGGGGACAATGGATGACAAGGTCAGGTTGAAGAATTAATACTATTTTTCCCTTGTGCTTCTAAAATATTGTTTGCTGTATAATATGTCACGTAGGCTTCTGCTACTACTCAAGATCCATTTTCCAACATATACAGAGATTATTATCTTCCAAGATGCTCGACAACATGATTAATACTATAGAATGCTATTGAGTAAAAGCACGTAGGTGACATAGGAAAAAACTATAGATTTTGTAATCTAGATGATAGCGTTTGATACTATTCATACATAACATCTGCTATTCTCAAACACATTAGGATACAAAAGAAACAAAGAAAATGATAGACGTTGACACCTATGAATTGACAAAGTGCCCCCAAATATCAAACATTGACTTCGCGCTTAAGAGTGAGGGGCTTTGTAGATTAAGTACTTTTGCATATAATGTTGGCGATTGTTTGTTTGACTCATTACAACTAATGCTTAACAATCGCTACACATCAATTCAACTACGAAATGGAGCTATAGATTACTTCTTGAGTTGCCTTCAAAACAAGGACAAAGAAGCAATAAGATCATACAACTATGAACTAGACCCTGATACTCTATATACATTGCACAAAGTACATGATCCACAAACATATTTCCGTAGAATGCGATTAACTGCAAAGCCACAGGCAGATTGCACTGAAAGTGGATTGTGGGGTGACTTATTCTGCATTCACTGGATATCCAAATGGTTGAATATACAAATATGCCTTTGGTCAAGAACAACAGCAAGAAGGTACTTACAATTCAATACTTCTGACTACACAGAATCAGTCTCTATACTATTTCATGACATGAATTATTTAAGTGGACACTTTGAACCATTGTTAAACATTGAAACACAAAATGTAACTTCAAAACAGCCCATAGGTTCACATGAAATTAAAAAATTGTGCACAAAGTATCCTCAGATATCAAACATTGACAATGCCCTTAGGGCTGAAGGCCTTTGTAGATTAAGCACATTTGCATACAATGTTGGTGATTGTTTGTTTGACTCGCTTCAAGTACTACTTAACAATCAGTACACCTCAACTCAAATACGAAATGGAGCTATAGATCATTTCCTAACTTGTCTTCAAAATAAGGACAAAGAAGCAATTAAATCATATAACAATGAACTAAATCCTAATACTTTATATACATTGCACAAAGTACATGACCAAGAAACATACCTCCGCAAAATGCGATTGTCTGCAAGACCATGCACAGACCATAGTGAATGTGGATTGTGGGGTGACTTGTTCTGCATTCACTGGATATCCAAATGGTTGAAAATACAAATAAGCCTCTGGTCATTGACAACATCAAGAAAGTACTTAGATTTCAAGGATTCTGGATATACAGAATCAGTCTCTATATTGTTCCATGATACAAACCCTCTGGCTAGACATTTTGAGCTGCTTCTAAGAATCAAAGCCCAAAATCTAACTCGCCAATGCTCAACAAGCTTACTCCAACTTAAAAAGTTGATCAGAAGTGGTCCACAATACAAAATTACTTACTTGAACAAGACACATGCTTTGCCAAAAAATAAGAAAAAATTGATACCATTTGTCACAACAAAAAATTTTAAACATAAATCAACAATAAGACTTAATCACCTGAAGAACTTGATTAGAAAAGAAAAACAAAAAGAAAGTATACCTACCAGTCCAAAGAAAAAAAAAACATTGTCACCAATAGAAATTTATAGAACAGCAATACAAGATACACCAAAATACCCATGTGCAATTTTCCAAGTGCTCTATTTGAACAAGGACATCAGGACATTCAAAGAAACACAAAAAGAACTATACTGTAAGCTACTACAATCAGATTCCTTACCATTCACAGATTTCATATGCCATGTATGCTACTTTGCATTGAAACAGTCCACTATTCCAAAGAATGCTACCACATAGAAAATAAGAACTAATAGACCATTGTGCTATGTGCAAAATTTAACTCAGCTAGAAGAATGACTTGTCTCACTTAGAATTGCATTTGCACAGATTTGGGAACTAGGGTTCAAAAGGTCTCAAATAGGCCTAACAGGTTCTATTATATATGTTCCTATTGACATGAACATTGTACAAAGAGCATTACCACAATCAATTAACACACAAACAATTGTTATTTCATTGAAAAGGTGCTTACAATACAAAAATGCATTTCAAAAAGGCATGGTGCACCCAAATGTCATCATGCAAGCTTTGACTCAATTAACAAGGAGACCATTATACAAAATGCACAAAGTCCACATAAACCAAGATCGGCAAGAAGTTCTCCAATGCACTCAAGAAAACGAAGACAATAGTCCACAAAATACAAGTGAAACAGAATCAGATAGTGAAATCGAAAATGAAAACCCATCAGAAACATTGATACTTGGATTTACTGAGTCTAGAAGTATCCATAACATGGAAGACAAGAGTATTGAAATTGCACCTGCAGAGGACAAGTATCCAATTGGAATATTTAAGGACATGTATGCTGAAGAAATGAATTTCCCAACTTTATTCTTTGGCAAACCACATGATAATGACATTGTAAAAAACTTTACTTATCAGAAAATAGTACACTAGGAGCTCTTACAATCACAAAGACAATTTGCATATCATACAACAAACATTTTTTTCAAAGCTATTAAGGTACTAATACAACAAGTACTGTCTACAATGACAATAAGAATTTGAAAAGGCCAGTTAAAAGGATGAAAGCTATTTGCAAAAGACGTTAAACACAAACCAAATCTAGAAAAAATTCTTAAATCAGATATTGGATATGTTGATTTCAAAAGAATAAGAATCTCTCCAGACTATTCACAACAACTTAAGAAAAATGTATTTTCTATGATTCGACAACTAGGACCACCGACATTTTTCATCACTTTCACTAGTGCTGAGCAAAATTGGGATCCACTAATTCAAACATTACAAGAGCTGCACAATCTACACCAATCAGCACAAAACCGTCAAGAATCTAATGACCCAACACACATTGACAAATTTGAACTAATCAAGAAAGATCCTATCACTTGTGCATGTTACTATAAACATAGAATCAATGCAATAAAAAAATTGATACTTACAGATGACTCTTTCTTTGGAAATGTCATTGATTACTTCTCAGTCACTGAGTTCCAAAATCGAGGAAATGAACATGATCATTTCCTCATATGGGTTAAAAATGCACCAATCTACATAGAAAATAACAACACGGACATCATAGCTTTTTTTGATAAGTATATTAATTGCGACACCAAAAATTTGGAACCTCCTTTGGCAATGCTACATAGACACTATCATACAAAGAAATGCAAGAGATCAAGAAAACAACTTTGTAGATACAATTTTCCTTTCCCACCAATGCAAAAGTCAACTATACTTTTACCAATACTCCAAAAGACTAAAGCGATAACTGCAAATGCCACTAACATCTTTTCAAAACTCCAAAAAGCAAACTATGACGAAACATTCACTTTTCAAATGTTCTTAAAAGAAATAAACTTAACTGACAATGAATACATTGAAGCTTTGAGCTCAACATTAAACAAGCCTACGCTTTTTTTACAAAGAAAACCATCACAAATATGGAACAATAGTTTTTCAAGGAAAATTCCAGATCTTTGGAAGGCTAATACAGATGCACAGTTTGTCCTCAATGTATATGCTGCTGCAATGTATTGTAGCTCATATATTG
>VDFB02214854.1:0-25961 GCA_007258455.2 Sequoia sempervirens | reverse complement strand
CATGGGTAGTTTTTTAGCCCCTTAGGGCTCTAGGGGTCCTACTTGAGCATTATGGAGGTGTTTTCACTAAATCAAGTGTAAAATGGTCATACGGGCTCGGATTGAGAAAATGAATAGCATCAGAAAGCTAGTTCTGAGCCTAATTTTATGGTGGAGGTTTAATTTTTTGATTTTTTGATTTTTCTGCCATTTTCGCTTGTGAAAGCCAGATCATTCTTTTTGCACTTCTACAGGTGTAAATTTTGGGTCCGGATTCCATTTTGTACAAACGAATAGGCATTGGAAAGGTGGTTCTATGCTCTTTCCAAATATGAAATTTATTTAATTAGAAAATATACCAAATACACAGAGCATTGTCTAAAGCATATTTTTCTTTTTTCTAGCTTTTCAACTTTAAAAATTGTACTGGGGTTTGGGTTCTTGTGTTGGGGGTATTTTTTTTTCTTTCTATCATTTACATCAAAAAACCAAAAAAATATTTCAAAACTCATTCATTATGGCAGACTCATCTTCTATTGAGTGCCTTACCCCACACAATTATCACACTTGGAAGGAACATATGACCACAATTCTCATGTCAAAAGGGTTATGGTCATGTTTGGATGATGTTCAACCTTAGTTAACATAAAAATTTGAGATGTTTTAGCACAAAAAAAAAATTGATGAGGCCATGGGTTTACTATCCTTGCATATTTCAGATAGTCTTCTATTCCATCTAGAGGGTTGTGCAACTCCTTGGGCTATGTGGTTGAAGTTTGAAACTTTATTCAATGGCACCATTAATTAGTTTCAAGCACTTAAAATTGAGGTTGAATTGAATTCCTTAGTACCTAATTCATATCCTACCATTGAGGATTTTTTGATGAAGTTTAAATCACTAAGGTCATTGTTACAGGGTTGTGGTAAGAATAAAACAGATGAGGAGTGTATTTACCTAATTCTTTCTAAGCTTTGAGGTCCTTTTCAGATATTCTCTTCAACATTTTATTCCACCATGGATGCATTGGGTACACATTTTACCATTCCTACTTTTGAGGTGTTATGTGATTAGTTGACATGAGAGTAGGCCAAGATATCATAGTTGGATGCTCTCATAGGATCTAAGAACCAAGCACTAGTAGCTCGGTCATCTAAAGGGAAAAAGAAGTAGAAACAGAAGCCCAAGTCAAATTCAACAGGTGATTAGAGTTCCTCCAAGCCACCTCATAATACTGATTCAAACCACAGTTCAATTCTAAACAGGGAAAATATTTGAAGTTTGGCGAGGCTTCCTCCAAGACTAAGAAATTAGGTGATCCTTATAGTTTCTATGGCAAGGAAGGACATCCAGTTTCTAGGTGTTGGAAATGATTAGAGGCTTTAGAGGAAGCCATGCAATAGCATAATATCACCTCACCTCAGTTTCCTTCCCAATCCATAGGGAAAGGCCATGCTCTTTCTGCACAAGCCTTGCCTTCCGGATCCACTTGGATTCTAGATTTTGGTGCTTCTCACCATATGCCACACACACAAGAGTTTGTCACCTCACTTGACCCTAGTGGCACTACACATATTGCAGTTGGTTACTCAGCACACCTTTTAGTTTAGGGTTTAGGTACTATTTCATTGGATGGTGGTTGTCTTCAGGATGTGCTTCTAGTTCCTAACATTTTGACAAACCTTCTTTCCATTTATCGGATTTTCCATTCTGGCTCTAGTAAGATAGTTGAGTTCTCACCACATGATGTGGTTATTTGAGACCTTCATGATCTTGATTTGGTTGTGGCTACTGGGAGTGTCGATTTTGCATCTTGCTTATATAGATTTGATGGCTTTAAGAGTTCAGATAGTTCAAGTTCCTATCTTATAGCACATGCAGACTCAGTGAGCAGGCTTTGGCATGAGCATTTTGGCCATGTCAATTATAGATATCTACAGCAGATGAGTACTTAGGAACCAGTGATTGGGCTCCCTAAGATTTCCTGTACTAATGGTGTTGGTCATGGTTGTGCACATGGAAAACATCACCAGGATTATTTTCCTATGGGTCTAGAGCCCAACGTGCTAAGGCACCCTTAGAGTTGGTACATAGTGATCTCATGTCCTTTTCAAATTCTTCTTTTTTAGGGGCCTGACATGTGCTCACTTTTATTGATGACTTATCCAAATGCACATTGTTGTACTTTCTTAAGTACAAGTCTAATGTCTTTGATTCATTCAGGATCTTTAAGACATTTGTGGAGAAGCAATCTGGACTTGCAATTAGGAGGATACACACATATAATGGGGGGGAGTATGTTAAGTAGTATTTTGGGGATTTTTGCACTGAGCATGGTTTGCAACATCAGTTGACAGTACCTTACACCCCTCAACAGAATGGTACTGCTAAGAGAAAGAAAAAAACCTTACGGGAGATGGAAAATTGTATGATACAGTCTTGAGCTATGAGTTCTGCATTTTGGGCTGAGGCAATCAATTGTGCCAATTATATTCAGAATCGGATGCCTCATAAGGCATTGCAACATATGACTCCTGAGGAGGCTTGGACTCATGTCAAGCTTGATGTTTCTACATTTTGAGTTTTTGGTAGTGAGGCTTGGGCATTTATTCCTGATGCTCAATGGAAAGCCGTGGAGAGGAAGAGTTGAACACTCATATTTTTTGGCTACTATGAGGATGTTAAGGCATACAGGTTGTTTGATCTTGATTTCAGAGAGGTCTTGTTTTGGTGGGATGTCCAGTTTGATGAGCGTTTTCCTATGATGGATTCTCCATCACCAGCTTCTCCCTCACTGCCTAATCATCCCTCTTCATCTCTTGAGGATTACTTATCTCTTGAGGATGATGCATATGATGATCCACCATCTCCACCACCACCAACCGCTCAACATTTTCCTTGGTGGGCACACATTACTGTTGAGGCAGCTGGTTGTTTGGTAGGTGATCCTTTAGATACTCGTCGTACTTGTGCTCAGACATCTGGTTCTAGTCTTTTTAGTCATCCCATTTTGGATGATCCTCAAAAGTTTTTAGAGGCGATAGGTCACCTTGAGTGGGATAGGGCTATGAATGAGGTGTATTCTTCTTTGATGAAGAATCATACTTGGGATCTTTTTCCTCTTCCTAAGGGAAGAAATTTGGTTCGGTGCAAGTGGGTGTACCATACCAAGTATGTTGTAGATGGTTTGATTGATAAGTATAAGTCACATCTTGTTTTGAAGGGGTTTTCTCAAGTAGAGGGTATTGGATCACTCAAGACCTTTGCTCCTAACCTCCAAAGATGAAATTCCTATTCGCTTTGTAATTCTCTTTACTCTGTAGCTTCATAGGGATAGACAATGTCAGATGGATGTGAAGAGTGCTCTCTCTTTGCATGGAGACCTACATGAGGAGATCTATATGGAGCAACCTCAACGCTTTGTGTAGGACTCTTCCTTGGTTTTCTGTGACTTCACATTCATTATATGGTATCAAAAAATCCCCCTTGGGCTTGGTATGGAGAAGATGTGGAGGTCCGGGTATGTAGGATGATCATGGAAAAATAGGCCCCTTAAGTGGCAAAAAAATTAGAAAAAAATCAATTAGGCACTCTGATGTAAAAAATTTGGAATACATTCATATTATTTCCAAAAATATGTAAGAACAGAATCTTTAGCAAATTGAATGTAGTTTCTAAACTACTATGGTTTACTTAAAGAAAAATCTTATTTTAGTGAAAATTTGAAATTTCAATGCAGTAGTACTTAAATTTTTAGGGAAAAAGTAAGAAGTAGGTGTCTATCTGACCACCCTAACCACAATAAAATGATAATATTTTTTTATAATATTTTAGATATATGTAGAGGACTCATACACAGATGTGATGCATATTATTTTGTAATTTTTGTCCAAGTAAATAATTAATTATGAAATTTTTATTACAATTTTTTTAAAATATAAAACTTCATGTATCAACCACCCAATTTGGTCAAAACTTCATGAAATTTATTTTTCTTTTTAATCCTATAGTATGTGAAGCATAGAATGTGATGCATGCTTCAGATTAAAAAAATGTGATAACCGCTTTTGAAAGATATAGATGCTTTCAATCAGCCTATCAATCAGACTTTAGTCGAATTCAAATAGAAAATGAATAATAATTATTTATTAAATTCAAAGTAAAGCATAATTTATAATCGGTGTTCCAGAATTTCCTTTAAAACCCTTTTCATTTCATCAATTTTGAGTAAAAAAAGTCATCAAGAACATAATTCTACACATACCCATCATCATATCACCACCCTTTTTGGCCCATCACATCCTACAAATAATTTAATTCTTCTTGTTTCCTTCACTTCAATAAACTGCCATTCCAATCACAATGCTGTACATTCAACAACATCGAGGGTGATCTTTTGATTCTTAGCTATATGTAGATGATCTTTGTTCTGCTGCAGCTCATCCTCCATGATTAAGAGTGTTGTGAGAGCTTTGATGGAGCAGCTTTGAGATGACATATCTCGCCTTTCTACACTTGTTTCGGCTCCATAGGTTATTCAAATTCTGCATGGGATTTATATTTCAGCAAAAGTATGCTTTGATATGTTTCAAGGATTTGCACATGCTTGATTGCAAGCCTACTCCCACACCATTTCAGTCAGGTGTTGTTTTGTCTTCCACTTGTACTACTCCTTTAGTGGATTCCACTTTATACAGGCAGTTGGTTGGCAGTTTGTTGTACTTGACATATTCTTGTCCTGATCTTTCCTTTGTGGTTGGCCTTGTTTCTCGGTTCTCCCATGATCCTCATGAGAGCGATTGGCAAGCAACCAAATGTATCTTGAGGTACATTTAAAGCACACATTATGGTATTCACTAGACTTCGTGATCCTCGCGACATTATTGGCTTCACTAACTCGCATTAGTTGGTGATGTCACGATCGGTGCTCCATTTTTGGCTTTTTGCCTTGGTTCTAGTCCTATCACATGGTCTTTCAAGAAGCAGTTTGCTATTGCATTATCATCTACAGAGGTTGAGTACCAAGCAATAGTGTTAGCTAGTCAAGAGGTTTTATGGCTTTGGCAGTTGATGACAAAGTTTGGGTTTCGTCTTGATAGTCCCACTATTCTTTGTTGTGACAATCAAAGTGCCATTCACATTTCCCGCAACCCAATGGAGCATCGCTGAATCCAAGCATTACGGAGGATCCACTGCATTTCATCGTGCGGCCAGGACAGATGTATTCTCTCTATCTTTTGGGAGTACATTCCCAGGAGCGGTGTTGCATACATCTTCACTAAACCTTTGGCATCGTCGCGCTATCTTTAGTTGTGCTCCATGCTTGGGGTGAAGGAAGTTGTCCTTGGGGAGTCTCAATAAGGCCTTCCTTCATTTTTTTATTCAGCATGTTTCTTTATCTCTTTTTGGAGAGGATTTTTCCCAATCGGATTTTCTCCTTTACCGCTTTTATAGATATTTGGTTGTATTCGGGTACCTGACCAGGCCTAGCTATTGGGACCCTTGTTTGCTTTCTAGCTTGTAGTTGCATTGCTTTCATGCATTTAGTTTGTAGCTACTCCCTAAGTTCATCTTAAGGGGGAGTGTTAGAGTAAAAGGTTTATTACTTAATTATTTTAATTAAGTTACCCTCTATATTTCTCTTAAGATAAACTTAGTTTTCATTTTGTAGGAATTTAATAATTATTGTAATTATTAAATGCACTCTTTTAGGTTACACTTTAGGGTTTCTTGATCTCCTTCATAAGGATTGATCACTTTGTATTATTTCATTCAGTGAATGCAATCCCTCTTGTAGCTTGTAGAGCACCTTTGCTTTTCTGTCTCCATCTCTTCTTTTTGTGATAGGTTATTTGCATCTAGGTGATCTTTGGGTTTTGTGAAGTTGGATTTATCAAATTCTACATATGTTGCACAAAATTGGCTTTTTTGACATCATGTAGTTGTTTAGAAATCTAGCAAGACAAAAAAATCATGTGACTTTATCCATGGTAAATGACACTATTCTCTTTAAGTTGATTAAAGAAACTTGTGACAATGACAAGTGAGAATCCATTGATGGAACAATGTTTTGCAATTCATTCCTTTCATAACCAAAGTGTCCTCAAATAGACTGCAATGCACCACTTACAACCTCATAACTGGGTAGAGCATGTCAGGTGCCCATGTGGGCTTGGCTAATTTTTTTTTGTTTTGGAAAGAGTTTTATGCTCAATTGAATTGACACTAATTTTTGAATACATCTGGTGTGAAAATTTGAAATGGGTTGTCATTAAAATCTACTTTCAAGCATACTTGCATAATGGTGAAAACTGATCTAGTGGGCTCATGAATCACTTTGGAAAACTAGTCAAACGACCTCCTGGAGCCGTAATAGCTTACAAGCATGTAGACATTTGATTCGAGAATGCAGTGCAATAGATGGCTCAGAAAAATAGATCACAAGGTGAAATATATTCAATGCCAAAGTTGCTCAGTCAGACATTTTTGCAATTGTGCCTATCAAAAACCAATTAAAACTTGCCAGATCAGCTCTTCGAAAAAATACCAAATCAACTTCTGAGAGGCTGCCACTGGAAACACAAGCTCATTTAGGTACATCGTGTATACATGCAAGAGGGATTTGCTTCAATCATAAATTTTCACGAGATAGTATGGGTCAAAGTTGACCACCTTGAGACATGTTAGAAAGATAGGTGTAAAATCAGAACAAACTGCATTTGTTTTTTATCTCAAAAAAATAGTAAATTAGATCATGAGGCTCTGAAACTGGACTAGGGAGTATATGAATGTGGGGAGAATAGAGAGCAACAGTCTATTTTTCTTGAAAATATCTAGTTGTGAAATATTCACTCAAACAGGAGGCCAACTTGCAGGATAGAGAGTTTGCAAACAACAAAAAAGTGCCAAAACCATCCAACTTTGCTTTTCAAAACCCTTTCAAAACTCATCATGGGAAGCTGAAAACTGACATGCACATTCACATATGTCAACTGAATGTGCTCACTAAGGGGTTTGGCTTGAAAAATCATCAGGCACCAAATTATGACCCTCCAAAGTAGGTCATTTGGGAATATTTTTTAGGTGGTCTTCTCAGTGTGCAAAGGAAAAAAATTCAATATGGGCACTTCAAATTTTCAAAATTTGATAGTCCCAACAATGTCTTCGACTAGAGATGTATGCCCCCTGTGGGCATAGCAAAAATTGAGATCTCTGGGGAGTAGACCAAATGTCGAGTCCATTGGGTGCTCTCAAATTGCTCCTTTATTCAACCTCTTTTCCAACTTCACTTGGTGACCTGAAGCCACCAAATGAAAAAGGGGATTCAATTCTTACCTCTTTCAAACACCAATCTATTAAAAGAGTTGATCTCCCTCAACCCATGCTTTCCTCTGTCACACCACAACAATATGAGTGACTACACTTCTGCAAACAAAAGTATTAGACTACCTTTGTATAAGTGGAAATTTTCTCCCTATTTAGCTTTACATTATCACATGGCAGCCAGATTATATAGGCCACATCACTACCACTCTCTTTATTTTCTGAATTTGTATCAAGTGGCAACATATGAAGATAGTGATCAAGACCACATGGAAACATGGTCTTATCACATTTCACTGAAGCCAATCTTAAAATAATAGTGCAATCTATCTGATTAAACATGCTGGAATCTCTGAACAACCCATCATATTCATAATCACTACACATCTGAAAGTCACGCACACTCTAAAAATGTTGATTATCATGTAGCAACAACTTATCATGTTCATCATATAGACCACTTTTCAGGCTAAAAACAACTTCCTTCAATGTCTTGCACATTGCCACACTTTGTGAAAACTTCTTCCAGCTGAGAAAAATAGCACTCACATTCTGCCACATGGTTGGTACTATTAAGCTTAATATGATTACTAGCTGGCATGTCAAAGGTGAAACTATCACAAGAACCTACCAAAAGATCTTGCACATCATGCAAACTATCTCCAAGTGTATGCAAAGTGATACACTCATACATTGGCACAATCTGTAGCTATCCTCCATCATATTGGTATTGAGAATCATCAAGGATTTATATCTATTCCTCATCCTTAGTCACTTTGTTATCCTCTAAACATAACATATCAACATCTTCAACATCCCAAGCTTGCTCAGGAATGAACAATTCTGGTTCAAAAAGATAATCTTATTTCTCTTTGAAATCAACATCCGCATCCACATGAAAAGGCTCATGACTAAGCTCATCTAAATCAACAAATAGGAACTTGTCCAAATCTGCATTAAAATCTTCGAGACTTGGTTCATTGGGTACACATACCTCATGGTCATATGTTGTTTCTAATTCATCAAAGCAAGTTTCTGAATTTGCATCATCATGCACACTTTCATATTCATCATACAATGCATCATTACAATCAAATAGTTGCATGTCTTCATCCATATTATAATTATGTTGACCAACTGGTTCATAATTGGAAGGAAGATCAAAAACACATGCATCATACCTTGCATAGTGAAAGTTATCATCATTGTCAAAATCAATGTGGGCATCACACAACAACTGAGAGTTATTCTCATGTGCACATTTTTGATATTCAGTGGTTGATAGATTTGAAATTTGGTCACTACTTAATAGATCATTGCTCTGATATGTTCTTTCAGCCACTTCGTCTCCTTGACCTTCACTAGAACTGTATGCATTACCAAGTTGTGAATCAGGATATACCATGTTGTCATCATCATGAAAATATGAAAACTTAATGGACTGGTAGTAAATAGGATTTCCCCAATCATAGGAGACTAAACTGCTAACAACATTGTCAAAAGCAAGGTCACAATACATCATAGAGAGTAGGTTGTCCCTTTGTTCATTCTTGCTTACTTCTAGGCTTTCATGACAACAATCTACATCTTTTTGCATTTCAGCATTGGACTGGGTGTCTTCATTGAGTTTGTCGTTTACATCCTCTTGAGGATAGACACAAACAATTTCACTATCAAATTGAAAACTATCGATGGTTTCTTCATTGCAGCTGCTTGTGGCTGATCTTGCTAATTTTAATTCATTGTATACTTTATCACTTGCAATTGATATATAATAACATTCTTAGAAGCGTTCCCTAAATTAGCAAGCTCTTTTGTCGAGCATCATCATGAAAATTTTCATCAACACTACATACACTTATAGAATTGGTATGACAAAGTGTATCATAATACTGCTGATTGCACATATCCTCTTCAAAAAGTAAGTTCAATTCATATCCCTAATCATGCTTTTGGCTCAAAACACTTGAAATGCCATTGTTCTTCTCAACATCACCCTCATTGCTTGAAGGGAAAATATCATCAACACAGTTTGAACATAGATGATCACTTATGAAATTATCTGCATCATTGCAACCTTCAATTGCTACAAAATTTTTTCTCTATTTTTGTATTTTCAAAGGAGATAGAAGAAACGCCAAATGTTTCATTTATCTCATCATGTCTTTCATCATTATGGCTGCAATTTTCATCTGATTATAATTATTGTGTAGGTTTTTCAAAGACAACTTCCTCATCACCTAATGATGCATCATTCTTGTCTTCTACCTTCTCAAGTATGCATTTATCTGTATTTTAAAACTGAAGACATCTGATCATTTATATTCACATAGCTGCTAATGTTATCATCATGTTTACCCACAATTGAAGACATCAAATTTTGCACATATTCATTCCCTCTTTTATCCAAATTGTCTAAAAATGTGTAAGCCATTTGCATACTTAATATCTTAAAGTCCTTTAACAATGCACTAGATCCCTCCTCAAAGGCTTCAAAGTACATATGAATGTAACCCAGAGTACTAGGTCTAAAATTTTAGGGATTAGTGAAAGAGCAACAACAAATCTATGACTGAAAGCAACGCTTGATTCTTTATCTTGTTTATTAATTTGCTTTAACCTTGTGACAAGGTCAAGAGGTTTTCTTGCAAATTATTTTCTATAAGCATCAACTAGTTTATCCTAGCAAGGAAAGGACTTCTTAGGAAAACTTAAGTACTAGTCCTTAGCTCTAGCTTCAAGAGATCTGACAAAAAATCTCATCTGCATATCCTGATCTCCAAATGAGTGTTTCTCCATGAAGCTAGAAAACTTTTGGACATGTGCATCTCCTTTACACACATTGTATCCATTAAATCTAGGCATATGTTTATAGACTTGAGTTGGCATACTTTCATCCTTTTAATCAACCCATGACAAGTATAATTGGTTATACAATGGATCAAAAGAATTGACAAAAGGTGCATTAACTTGGCAAGTAGATGTAGTGTGGCTATCTTTTAACTAAGGTTGTAGAGACATCTGATGCCTTTTTTTCATCTCTTTAATTCCCCTTTCAAATACAACTTTCCATTCACAACTAAACCTGGGATTATTCACACTTGGGTTAATGTACTTTGGGGTGTTAAGGGTATGTGTAGGATCATCATAGAAAAAATAGGCCCTTAAGTGGTGAAAAATTTAGAAAAATCAGAGTTAGGCAACTTGACGTAAAAAAATGAATAAGTTATCTATATTATTTTAAATATATGTAAGAATTAGCAAATTGAATGTAGTTTCTAAACTACTAGGTTTATTTAAAAAAAATACTTTTGGTGAAATTTGAAATTAATGTTGTAGTACTTAAATTTTAGGGCATAAATATGAAGTAGGTGTCTATCTAATTACCCCACCACAATAAAAATGATAATAATATTTTTTATAAGATTTTAGATATAAGTAGAGGGACTCATGTGCGATGTGATGCATATTTTTTATAAATTTTTCAAGTAAATAATTAATTATGAATTTTTATTACAACTTTTAAAAATATAAAAATTGTATGTCTGTCCTTAACTTGTTCAAAACTTCATGAAATTCAATTTTTTTAATCCCATAGTATGTGTGAAGCATAGAATGTATTACATATATTTTGATTCAAAAATGTGATACCATTGAAACTATAGATGTTTTCAATCAACTATCAATGGGACTTTAGTTTGTAATTCAAATAGAAAATGAATAATAATTATTTATTAAATTCAAAGTAAAGCATAATTTATATTGGTGGAAAGTCGAGAATCCCCTTTAAAAACCTTTTTTGTTTCATCAATTTTGGGTGAAAAAAAGGTGTCCGCCACATACCCATCATATCGCCACTTTTTGGTCCATCATGATTCTGCACATACCCTCAAATGTTTGAGTATTATTAGAATTTTGAAGCTTCTTGACAATCTATATTAAGGTGTTTAATGGTATGGCTATTTTAGTTTGGTGATCCATGAATATTTGTAAAGCAGGGCTGAACTAATTGTGCATAATCATAACCATGACCAAATGAAGGATCACTAGGACAATTTCTAACATGGTGATAACCTAGGTTTGAAACATATGATAATGCAAATGGATGGAAATTCCTAGGATATAAAAATTCATTCTAACCATCCACACTAGCAAATATGTGAATACTTAGAAAAATTCTTTAAGTAGAACAACAATTGCATTGAATATGGTAGATGCAACAAATAGAAGTATGCAAACTCAATTTTACTATCCTTCCTCTTTTTTAAGTGCTAATTCATTCAATAGGGAACCAAAGTTTTTTCCTAAGACATTCAAATATGGTTTTCACATACAATTTTCTTGAAAACCAAAAGTGAAGAATACATAGAAATATTGCAGCTGCTACAAATTCTTCTCCTTGATTGGAAATATGTGTAGATCTAGAACTGTATTCACCTCTTCATTAGGTTCTTTTAACAGAGTCATCGCCTCTCTTCACAGAGGACTAAACTTCAAGTAGTACAAAGTTCTTATAGAGATAAATCTTCTTTTGAGTTCCTTTCACTAGCAGAGCACCATAGATCATAGAACTTTTAGATTCACTCCAACAATTTCTTTCTCCAGGTTTTAAATCCTTCAATATTTGGACCAAATTCATATTACCAAATAATATGAATCTGTGAATTATCAGTTTGCACTTGAAGATTCAAATTTCTCCCCAACAGAGTCACCAATCTGTTGGTGTTCCAAATCGATCAGTCCAATGAGTTCTAAAGAATAGCCAATTCTTATGCTCAAACTCAAAGAGGGATTTGACCAACTAACAAGATTCACCCAAATACTAAAATCTCCTACACTTTTGGCTCTGCAGGACCAAGGTGGGTCTCCCTTGACAATGCCTAAAAACTTAATTCAATCATACACCGACATTACTTTTTATAGCAGATAATTCCCAATGCAAATATACCAAGGAAAACATTGACAACTTCAAATTTGGTTGTATTCTTGGTATCTCAACATTCACTCAACAATTGGGAAGAAAAATTCAACACTAAATTTCAACCAAACAAGAAGGATTTAAAATTATTTTGAATTTAAATTGTTTCGGAGAATGCATTAAGCTGAATGACAAATTAGTGCCTAATTCTGGGCCATGGAGTCAAATGCATAATCCTAAAAAGAATTCATCAACAAATAAACTTTAACTAGTGGATTCAAACTACTAATGCATTACACCAACAGATCCACTCCTACTGTCAATCAAATTCTTCTTATAGATCCACCTCGCACACTTGGAATCACAATTATTTGCTCAAAGTAATTTAACTATTTCCTTGAAATAAAACCATAAACACATAACACAATCTCAGGGAAATTGAGATGACAAATTCAAACACACTTTGTATTATTGAATTCACATGATCAAATGTGTACAAATCTGGAGACAATTTGATAACATTCATGATTTTCTTGCATAAACTAACTAATATTTACTCATGAAATCAACAATTACAGCTTACAGACTCAAGTCATGACTCAGACTCAACATTTCTCTATCTACCCAACCCATATAAAAATTCAAAACCCTTTACAATGAGAAAAGAATGAGAATAAAAAGAAATAGAAAAAGCCCAAGAATTGATCCTTTGATGACATCTGGAAGCTTCATCCACCGTTAATCAGCAAAAAGAATGAAAAACCTCTCTCTTAACTCTCTTCCCTTTGCAAGAAACTTTGCCTTTTGTTTTTGTAGTCACTCCTTCGTGAAAAATATTTTTCCCTTTGCTGCACTGTAAATATTCACCTTCAGCAATTAAAGTTTTCCAATATCAATAATAGACTCTAGAAAGTGAATATTTTATTCACTTTATCAGATTATCCCATGCCATCTATAATATTGCACCTTATATACCCAACACAAATAGTTTTTAACCAAATTCCACCCATTCCCATCATTTAACTTTTCATCTTTACAATTAAAATAATTGCCATAAAGTGAAAACTGTTTTTAACCTCTTTGCCCAACATTTACCTTTTCACATTTTACTTACAATTGAAACACCACTTAAAACAAAATTCAATCAAGCCATTTAAAAATTTTACACTTTATACTCTATGTCTCTTCCATTTAAAATATGATGGCTTTTTAATATTTTATTGGGCCTCTTTTTAAAAAATATCTACTTGTGCACTTAATTCCTCTTGGGGCCCACCACTTACTTTCTCCTCGGTACCATGAGCAAGCATTGTGATCTCTTATTTTGCAAAGATCTTTTAATAAAATTTCATTGGACAACATTTAATTTGGTAAATGTTTTTCCTTTGAAATTGTTTTGTCGGGCCCACCACGAGGAAGCATCTCGCATACCTCACAACCCCTTTGGTCTGCATTATCTTCCTTTGGTGAGGTCCGCGATCAACGATCCAGATGCACCCACAGTGCCAGCTTCATCATGCTTGTTCGTTCTTTTCTTATTTCCCTAACTCGTTCTTCGCATTGGTTCTTAAGCTTAAATCATGGTGGCCATTAGGATTTGACAACATTTTCACTGCAGCGCAATCTTGTCTTTTGCAAAGTAAACATGTGCTAGATCTACCCACACATCGGGTGCATGAACAGAGGTGTTTCCCTCAGAAATTTCATGTAATGTATAAAATCTACCTTCACAACATTGAATCACCCTTCTCAAAGCTAATTCGATTGTCGCCCCACATCTTACATCTTTTCATGTGGTGCGCTAGCATCCTCAGGGTGTTTTCCACGCTCCTAAGATCCCTGCTCAATTGGTTGGATGGCACCTATTAAAAATGAAACGTTTGAAATGCCTTTCACTGCAAGTACAAACTGTCTTATGCAGAAAGAGCACACGTTTGATTGACCAACACACTGGGTTTTTAACAAAGATACATCCTGCAACCGCTTAGTGTGTCTGCATGCAATCTTCTGTTGCAACATCGACTAACTTCCTTTGCTTAGATTTTGAAAGAAATTAATGAGGAGTGATTTAACAAAGATGTTTCCTGAGGCGGCTCCTTGTTTCTCTATGAAAATTTTCTTTGCAATATTAAATAATCCCCCTTCATTAATAGGCTTGATGGCGGCTTCCCTTTGCAGCATCAAGCAACCGCTTCTATACTTGGTGTAGAGATTTCCTTGAAATATCAACAAGATCCTTTACATCTGAGAATCACATTTGCTTTTAAATTTCTGAAGCCTCTTGACAAATCCATTGTATATATACGTAGCAATTATGTCGTTCCATGAAACCACATTTATTTTAGGGATTTTTTTAAACAAGTTCACGTGCCTTGTCTATGACGTCGCCCTACTCACTGGATGCCTCCCTTCACTGCACAAAGACTCCATGCTTTGTTGGATGTCCTTATCCTGCTTCATCATGCGTTCGAGCTTACTCAGCTCAACAACCAGCCAAAGACGCTTCCCGTCGCAGCATCTTATACCCCTCACAACCATGGTGTTGTTCTACTCATTAATGCGCTTGAACCAAGTAAAATTGGGTTGGAGCACAAAATAAAAATTCTTCACACTTGATATTGATACATTCTCACTGTATGCGCAGAGACTCCTGCGTTGAACTTCATTTTCCCTAATGTCTGATTGCAAACTCATTTTGAAAAGTTCGAACTTATCAAAGAATGTCAATATTGAAATTCTCTCCACTTGATCTTTTCTCCACACATGCTAAGTTTTGTGGGTTCATCGAATCTAATGGCAGCTTCAGCAAGTAGAATGGCTACCTCTGCAGCAATGGACACTCCATGCCTTAGCGCTAACAAAGGGTTCGAGCCTTCTCAAAGTATGAAGCCTTGCATCCTTTGGATCCTTCCTCTATTGCAGATCATTGGCGCCCCTATGCAGCAACACATCCAAGTTTCTTTGCCAACACTTTCGAATGGCATCAAATGCTTGAGATTTTTTGAAGCTATTTCAACAAATCTGTTATGTGCATCGACTGCAATCGAATTCCATGAAACAACATTTATTGAGGGATTTGTTTTCTCTTTAAATAAGTTTATGCCTTGTCCATGTCGTTGCCACATTCACTGGACCGATCTCAGCCAACACTGCACCATACAGTTCGAGCTCTTACAAAAACGTGTTGACTTGTTCTTGGATTCCTCTCATTGTGGACAGCTGCAACATAATCCCTTGTATAATATATAAATCATCCTCCTATCAGTAGTAGAATGGTTGCCCTATGTAGCGCAAACTTTCCTCTTGCAATTTTGATATATTTTCACTACAAGTGCTAATCTTCCTTCTATGTTCTTTGCATCTAGAAAACTGCATTCCTTTCAAGTAATTTCAATCAGCTCATGGTCCTTCTGGAGTTGCAACTTCGGATTTGCTAAATCCACTAGCTCTTCTTCTTGTTCACTTTCTGGCTTCTCTTCTTCAAGCTCTATCATCGCACTTAAAGCTAAATCTTATCCTTGGTTCAAATGCTGCATCTAATTCTTCAACACTTTCCTTAGTATTTGCTTCTTCTTTGACATTTAAATTTTCCTATGTAGTATAGTCAGCCAAAGTTGAGCTGACCAACTCTTTGATCATGAAGTTTCTAATAGTGGATCTCCCAAGCATCATTAATAGAACAAATTTTGGAACATTGCGAGTTTTCCCTCCTTTTTGTCTTATGAATCCAAGAACAGGTCCTACCTCCTTGAAGAACTTTGTGAGAATGTCATCAAATGTCCTCTCTGTATCTTCACTAGACACGTCCACTCTTATATGGATCTTTCCATCCTCACGTGATACAATTGTTATCGCCCTATCATTTATGACCCAAACTTCAGGCTTTGATGTTTCCAAACCTGTATCTAATGCATATGTAGAATTAATTGTCAATCTATTACACTTATCATCAGATAAAAGTGGAATCGTGAAAGAAACAAGCGAAACATCTTTTATGATTGCTTCTTGATTCCTTAATGGAAAATTTTCCCATGTGCTATAGGACTGTGAAGAGAAATGTTTCTTG
This sequence comes from Sequoia sempervirens, assembly GCA_007258455.2. Lineage (NCBI taxonomy): Eukaryota > Viridiplantae > Streptophyta > Pinopsida > Cupressales > Cupressaceae > Sequoia > Sequoia sempervirens. Next base: position 9,677 of record VDFB02214854.1, on the reverse strand, counting down.
TAGGAGCATCAAACATTGACAAGGTAATCCAATTTCACTTTGTAGACTACTACCTTAAGTGCACCTCCGGAAAGGTCAAAGCTTAGTTGGATTTCATTTAGAGCCTCTGCCTTGGCTGTAAAATGAAGATATGTATCCCAAATAATCAAGAAACTTGGATAGTATTATCTTGCACAAAACTAGCTTTTTCGACATCATGTAGCTGTTTAGAAATCTAGCAAGACTGAAGAATGTTGTGACTTTATCCATGGTGAATGGCACTATTCAACTTAAGTTATTTGAAGAAACTTGTGACAATGACAAGTGAGAATCCATTGATGGAACGATGTTTTGCAATTCACATCTTTCATAACTAGAGTGTCCTCGAACAAGCTGCAATGCAACACCTACAACCTCATAATTGGGTAGAGCATGCTGGGTCCCCACATGGGCCCGACTAAAAAAAATTTCATTTTCAAACAAGTTTTATGCTCAATTGACTTGAAACTGCTTCTTGAATACATCTGGTGAGAAAATTTGAAATGGGTTGTCATTAAAATATACTTTCAAGCATACTTGCATAATGGTCAAAACTGGTCCAGTGGGCTCAGGAATCGCTCTGGAAAACCAGTCATACGACCTCTTGGAGCCATAAAAACTTACATGCATGTAGAAATTTGACCCAAGAATGCAGTACAATAGATGGCTCGACAAAATAGATCACAAGGTGAAAGATATTCAATTTCAAAGTTGCTCAGTCGGAGTTTTCTGCAACTGTGCCTTTCCAAAACAAATTAAAACTCACCAAATCACCTCTTTGAAAACATACCAAATCAACTTCTGAGAGGTTTCCACTGGAAAAACAAGTTCATTTAGGTACACCGAGTATGCGTACAAGAGGGCTTCGCTTCAATCATCAATCTTCACGAGATATTAGGGGTCAAAGTTTACCACCTTGAAACATGTCAAAAATGCAGGTGTAAAATTAGAACAAATTGCATTTGCTTTTGGTCTTGAAAAAATAGCAAATCATATCATGAGGCTCTAAAATTGGACTAGGGAGTATATGAATGTGGGGAGAATGGAGAGCAATAGTCTGTGTTTCTTGACATTCATCCAATTGTGAAATATTAGCTCGAACAAGAGGCCAACTCGCTTCACTTTTCAAAAGCCTGTCAAAACTCATCATGGGAAGCTATAAAGTGACATGCACGGTCACATATGTCAATTGAATGTGCTCACCAAGGTGTTTGGCTTGAAAAATCATCAGGCACCAAATTATGGCCCTCCAAAGTAGGTCACTTGGGAAGATTTTGCAGGTGCACTTTTTAGTGTGGAAAGGCAAAATTTTCAATATGGGCACTTGAAATTTGCAAAATTTGACAGTCCCAACATTTTTCATTTTTAGTGCCTATCCTTTGGAATGATGACTTCCTTAATTCTTCTATAATCTATACATTGGTTGTGGTTGGATAGTTCATTTTTTTATACCTACGATGACATCAATCTCTCCTATCAACAAATTCTTCCATCAAACAATACAATGACCTCTTGCAAGTGATCTCCTTTGCTTGGCAATTAAATTCTCTTCTTTCTCTTTCCTTTCATAGTGGCTAAAACTATTGATTGGGCATGTAAAATATGGACAATGACTTCCTCAATCTACAAATTCTAGTCTCAAACTAATGACTTCTCTTTGCTATCTTTTTATGGCAACAATATCTCTTGGCACAGGCTACACCTTCCTCAAACCTATAGTGACCTTTATTCAAATGATGCTTTGCTCTTTGCTATGGTGGCTTGTTTCTATTTCTTTTACACTTGCAATATTTCCTTGATAGTTGTGTCTTTTCCTTCAAACAAACTTTAGTGAATGTCTCTTACCTTTCTTCTTTAACTATAGCAGTCGACTTCAAATAGCTAAAACTCTGTAATCTTTCTTTCTCATTGACAAATGTAACCTTCTTACTATTAGTAGTTCTTTAAATTTTCATTCACGATATCTTCAACTCTAAAATTCTATTTCTTCAATGCCTATGGTTGTCTATGAACTGCACACAACTTACCAACAATCTTCTTCACCTCCTTTTCCCTTTGTCCATGAACCTACTCTGATACCAAATGTAGTTTTTGAAAACGTATAAAATTGCTACACCAAACACATTATTGTTTTAACACACACACAAATATTCTATTCATTCAACTTGATTACATTATGATGCATCTCAATGTAGAGGTCTATTATTACATCAATTGTCAAAATTGCTACAACAAACTTATTATTGTTTTAACACACACACCAATATTTTATTCATTTAACTTGATTACTTTATGATGCACCTCGAGACAGAGGTTTGTTATTACATCAATTGTCAAAATTACTACAACAAACACATTATTGTTTTAACACACACTGATATTCTATTCATTCAACTTGATTACATTATGATGCACCTTGAAATACATTTCCGACCTTACAAACTAAACAACATAAGAATCTCTTTATAGAGATCACAACCCTTCTATTTTCATTAATAGCTTTTAAAGCAACTAATTCACAAAAAAACATAAAAATTACTATTTATTAAAAAATTCCAAAAGTACTAAATTACAAAAAAATAAAAAAATAAAATAAATTTAGAAGTTCAACGGAAAAATCTCCAACTAGGCTACATGCTTGACATCACTTCATTTCCATGCTTTACATCATTATCCAACGATAAATACTATATAATGATACCCTGAATTGGTACTGATATGATGAAACAGTCACTGTGAACTGATATGATGAAACAGTCACTGTGAAGCTTCAATGCTTACGGCAACTGGGCTTCGCACAACCTGTGACCCTCCTTGGATACATTTCCACATTATCTCTCCAAACTCAAATGTGTCACCGCTAGAAGCAACTGTGCTTTCGAACCTTACAGTATAGCGGGCAGTATCCAAGAGCTTTCCGAACTTTAACGTTTGTGGTTCCACGCTTATAGTGATGCCAGGAGGGTTCTTCACACTCACCTGGTACACTGCATCAGCCTCTGTACCCACGTATGTTACTGTTCTCCTCTTTACCTGAACGGAATTGCTCCCTGTTTTCATCACAAGGGAAAAGGATGGATAGTTGAGATCGCCGGCTTCCAAACTGGAATTGGGACAGGAAACTGACTACTTTGTGAGAAGAGCGATTTGTTTTTCTGTGTAGTTGAGAGAACAGAGGAAAGCAATGTAGTCTTGAGGTAACATGTCGTAGACAAGCCCCGGATCTACAGCAGCATTTGGATCCACATGACCCGCGCCCATAGCAAAGGGGCTGGCTTCTCTCATTGTAGACGAATCCTTGATTGGCTGCTCTGCATTGACAATCAAGTAGGATGACGTCATGAGAGCAGACTTGATAGCGGCAGGGCTCCATGTAGGATGTACGGCTTTTATCAGTGCTGCTATGCCACTGACGTGAGGACACGACATGGAAGTCCCCGAATCCAAGTAGTAGCCCGCTTTTATCTGTGCTGCAACGTCTCCCGTGTATGCTGCCAATATATTCACACCGGGAGCAATCATGTCGGGGTTGAGAATGTGCGGATACCCTTTGCTTGGTCCCCTTGAAGAAAACGCAGCCACCGTGGGAGCGACTGTTTGATTTCCCACAACAGTTAAGCCTGTGATGTTCAAGGCGGCCGTGGCATTATTCCCGGTGCTATTGATGTAGGCTTTGATTTTTTCTCCAATTGTGAAACTAACAGTGATGGCAGGCAGATAAGAAGTGTCGGTCAATAGCTGCTGTGTCCCTAATAGCCTTTCATTTACAACAATCGTTCCTGCACCTCCTGCTTTGGCCACTACGTAAGCCTTCCCTCGAGCGCTATTCTCATCTTCGCTGTAGGAGAACAGCAGTTGATCGCACACAACGAGTTTACCCTTCACCAAATCGGGATCAAGGCTGCCAACCAGGCAACGGCTTGAATTGTTGTTGGTGGATACATACACCAATGGCAGAGGCCGTTGCAACGCCGAATCTTCTACTAGGCTGTAGATGGAAGTGCCTTTGAATATCTCTTGGTTGCCCAAAACAACAGATGCAGGGAAATCTCTATCGATGCTGCTCGCACCCACAGTAGTAATCCAGGGAGCGACCTTATGAAGAGTAGACGGATAAGGTCCATCGTTGCCTGCCGAGCCAGAAACAAAAACACCCTTTTCAATGGCCCCAAATGCTGCAATAGCTCTGTTGTCTTTGTAAAATACCCTGTCTTGTGAGCCAATTGAAATAGAAATGATGTCGACGCCGTCAGCAATGGCTTGTTCCATGGCAGCGACCGTGTCTACGTCATTGCAACTTTCTTCCCAACAGGCTTTGTAGATGGCCAGTCTAGCTTGAGGGGCCATCCCTCTGGCCGTTCCGTTGGCAAAACTGAAGAAACTCGGAGCAGGCACAGCAGCTCCGGCAACAGTGGATGCTGTGTGCGTACCGTGTCCTTGGCGGTCCCTAGGAGATTTGAATTCCGTGGTTCCATTGATAGGACCGCTTTGCTGCTCGTAGCCTTTGTAGTAGTATCGAGCTCCAATAATTTTTCTATTGCAATGACAGGAATTGAAGTTCTGCCCGCTTTCACATGTTCCTTTCCATCTAGCCGGAACAGGTCCAAGGCCTTCATCATTGAAGCTTTTGCTTTCAGGCCATATTCCAGTGTCGATCATTCCCACGATGATATCTTTGCCATATGTAGCGTACTGCGACCATAATCCAGAAGAAAGAGAGGAAATGGGGGCGACGCCAAGAAACTCAGGGGTGTGAGTGGTGGCAATTTTAGTGGAGGACGTGGGAATTACAGCTAAGCAACCTTCGATGCTCTCCATGGCTTCAGCCTCTGTTCTGCTCAGGCTCGCTGCGAAGCCATGAAGGAGTGTATCATACGTGTATAACAATTTATTTCCAGTGGGATCCGATCCCGAGACCTGGCTGAGCAATGAAGTGTACCAGTGTTGGTGTAAATCGAAATGATGAGGCTTCATGGTCTTAACCATGTGAACAATATACGGCTTTCTGGCATCTGCATCTTCCGCTTTGCCCAAGCACATCACTGACACAGCAAGGAATGTTACAATGAATGTAGCAAACGAAGTATTCTCCATTGTTGCCTATAGAAAAACCGTAAAAGTAGATGGCAAACTGTTGGATGAATTGAAGATGAATTGGGGATTTTTATAGGAAGAGTATAAAGGCAGAGATATTTAAGGGACTATATCCTCGCAGGCGTTTGCAGGCTGATTAATAATTGTCTAAAGGAAAACTTAAACAGGGTTTTGCAGGCCGATTAATAATTGTTTAAAGGAAGAATTAAATTGGCTTTATTCAATCGAAGGCAATATTCCTTTTGATCGCAAAACAACAGTTGCCGGTAGAAGGCCATAGGAAAATATCCATGCACAGTGGAATTAAATAAATTAGCCCTGTCGTTAATCTAGAGGAGCCTGCATTTAGAATTTCATATTCCACACATATACCGACAATATGATCTATATGTACAAATTTATTTAAAGTATGATGCATTAGATTGTTATGTTTTTGTGTATAGAATATTATTTTTGTAGGTTTACTTTTATTTTGTAGATTACATTACTAAGGATGAGAAACATATGTTTGAAGATGCTATTTGAAATAAGCTTGTATACATATGTTTTATAATTAGTTGAAGGAATGCTCTATAATGACTCTTATTTGGTTTGGAATAGGAAGTTAATGGGACATATATAATAAACGAGGATGACTACTTGCCTGACCATCTTAGATAGAAGGATTCTTGATCTGAAAGGATGTTTTGGGAAAGATTGGGTGGTAGAGGCTTGATAGGAATTGCATAATAATAAATGAACATTAATGGACTTGATTTAAAGATGTGATGTAGGTTTGATATCTATTTGTTATTTTCCGTCAAGACATTGATAACATTGGTTATCCTTTTTAATAATAATAACATATTTATATTAATACTTGAAAGGCACAAATACACAAAATTTTATATTCTATTCCATAATCATTTATAGGTGAGATTTTTTACGTAATGTGATATAAATTAAACAAAATAAGAAAGCATTAAAAGGTTCAAAGAGTTCCTTGGGGATTAAGAAAGAAGGGTTAAAGGGCCTTGACCCTAGACACCAATGAAAAATAGACCACACAACCCTTAGATCAAACCAAAACAAAACAACAAAGAAAGAATAGGCTTACTAGCCAACAAAAAAAAGCATACAAGCCACTAATACAACTGCAAATAGAACAACATCCCAACAATAGTAGCCACCCCAAAGGTGGGAAAAACAACAAGGAGATCAAAAGTGACCTGAAACCAAAACAACCAAGTTTTAAAGGGACCTAAAACCCCACACTAATCGTAATTCAAACAATTACAAGGAATTTTAATGGGACCTAAAACCCAAAGCACTGGGAATATAAAACATGCATCATGGCTAACAGAACAAGCCAGCAAACCACCCACAAAGTTGCAAAATAGTAGATTTCAAAACCAACCACCCCAAGGGTGGGAAAGACAACCCATTCTTCAAACCAATACATGTAGATTTTAATGAGACCTGAATCCCAAACCACCAAAAAATTAACAATTTTAGAAAAACTGAGTCCATCAACACTCCATGAGACAACCATCTCATAGCAATCCTATCATGCAAAGAGCTAATATTTTGATCCAAGAAGAATAGTAATATTGATGGAGCAAAGAACCCCCATTGACCAACTTGCCTCTCCACCTCTATAGGAGAAGTCACCAAGAGTACCATGACCACATCAACAAAGATTCACCAACATACCCAAACTCCACCTCCATAGGAGTGGCCTCCATCTCAATAGGAGTTGTGAGGGAGAAAATTTACTAAAAATCTTGGGCAACCCATTGTACTCTCAAAAAACAACTCCACCTCAATAGGAGACACCAGATCTACAGAGCTACAAAGATTGCAAACACACCCCATTGAGAGAGTAACCTTGGCAACCATGGGTAATAGGAGCACCTAGTCCATTAAAATGAACTTTTTATGAAGCCCAACCAGAAAATAAATGCATGAGTAATGGGAGTCCACAACACCTTTGAAGAACATCGAAAAACCATCAGTAGAATGAGAAAGCATTTCAAAGAATAGGAGATCAAAGGCTTCCTCAAACAAAAAAATTAGTTCTTTTTCAAAAGAAATTCAGAAACATTTGAAACTTGAATCTTTGAAATAGGGTCGAGCCCCCACCACCTTTTGAAGAACTTGCATAGGAAAACCACTATAATCACACAGAGAGTGATAGTAATAAGACCTGAAACATTATCGAAAGTAGGACAATTCAAATAGAGCTCAAGCTCCAAAGGGAGTAGGACGAGGAGTTGAATAGACTATAAGCGGACCAAGGTAATAAACATAGGATAACCCAAATTAGGATCCCAATAACAAAACTCACATTAGAGGTATTAAGAAGCTCTAAGGTACATAAGCTAGAGAAAAAGATACCTATCACAAACATAGCAGAGCAGAACACAAAGAACCTGATAACCACAACATAACCATTTTCCATAAAAGGGTAGAGGAGATGTAGAAACACAAAATAGATTGGCACAATATACCCCATGCTACAAAGAAGAGGCTTGAAAGGGATAAAATCTCCAAGGAAAAGTGAATGCTTGTGAGGAGACAACAATGTTTCAAACCCCAAATGCCTAGCAGGAGAAAAGTTGAGGAAAAAGCATAAGAAAAAGGCCTTGGTAGGAGAGGTGACATCCCCTACTGAGAATAGTCTCAGACAGAGAGACAACAGGGGTCTCACTATCTCCAAACCAATAACATGTATCACAGAGACAAGAAACATAGCAACGAACCCCAAATTCCTAGTGAACACAAAGGAAAGGGCCATGAGACACTCTATGGCCTTGGTAGGAACCACCATATATGATAACATGACCAAACAAGGACAAGCCAAAGCCATGTCTCGAACCACAACTCCCTCAAAGCACCCAATAGAGTCGCCAAACAAACATAGGATGCCAGGGGACAACCATGGATAGGAAATCAAATCAACCACAAAGAAAAATTTGTCCCACAATTGAGATAAGAAGCTCTCCCAATCAGAGGAAAGGAGAACCAAAATAGATGCACCTAGATCAACAATGGTATAACCAACTTGAGTAAAGAAAGGAAGAGGCAAAAAAAAAAGTCTCTCGATTCTCAGCAGGTTGAAAACCATACAAAGGCCTTCAAAGAACCAGGAAAAACCATCATCATCCTCTGAACCATCATCGCCATCTCCCAGCCCTTTCAGAATTTTCAAAAACCTCCCCTGCTCCCTTTCCTGCTCACTCTCGGAGAAAGCTAATTCCTAGAGAAAATGCAACTATGTATTTAACATATATTATATATGTTATATGGCCACATACCCCATGCATTTGTGGTGGACAAAAAAGACCCACAAAAAGTCTTGATAGACGGCCAACCTTGTGCCGTTAGGTGCCATCGCCGAAAAAGGATGCATGGGTGGGTGGGAAAGTCAAAAAGCTAGAGAAAAATGCCCAAAGAAGCACCATTTTCCACATTTGCATTTTCCAATTTGCTGGGTGGGGAGGAAGGAGACGTGGGTGACGAAAATGGAGGCCGAGGAAAATGGAGTTGTAGGTTGGGGAGGGATGCGTGACCGAGGAAAATGGAAATGGAGTTGCAAGCTAGGGAGTGACGCGCGACTGAGGAAAATGGAAATGGAGATGCAGGTTGGGGAGGGATGTGTGGCGCATGAAAATGAAAATGGAGTTGCAGGCGACCGAATCGGGTATGTATCTGGAATTTTATCTACCATTTTGCATTTTGTAGGTATAGTGAAGCACGAGTGTAGGGTTTGATGGATTTGTTGTTAAATGGGTTTTCTATGAAATGAAAATTATGAAATGAAAATGAAATGTTTTATTTGTGTGTAGGGTTTGATGGGTTTGCTTTTAAATGGGTTTTCTATGAAATGAAAATGAAATTTTTTGTTTACGTGTAGGGTTTTCAGCATGGATGTTTGAGAATTTTTTTTACTTGAGGGTTTTGAATTTTGACTGTGATTAAATAAAGTGGTTTTTGTGTTGTGAAGATGGGTATTGAAAAAACATTATGTGGGTTGCAAATTTGAAACAACATTATGAGCCATTGGGTTTTGAAAATGAGAATTTGGAATGGAAAAACAAGCCCAAAACCGTAGACGCAAACAAAATATTTTATTTTCCCAAAACTGTACACGCAAACAAAATGGGCTATTTAACTTTCTTCATCTGATTGGAACAAATAAAATGCTCGTATCATTTGTAGTCTTGGAAAACACAATGTCTCCTCTCAGTTTAAAAGTAATGGGTTGTCTGATAGTGGGTTTCTTGCTTCTTAACACATATGGTTTTGCAACATGGAATGTTACAAAACATTATGAATGTCTTCAAAATCACACCTTCCATTGTTGTGTTTAAATTTCACATAGTTGAAAAGAAAATGTGTACAAAATAATTGCAATTTGGAAAACACAATGTTAGGTTTCGGTCATTTGAAACTCCTTATTTAAATGTAAAGTGTTGTTTCACTGGTTTCTTCTTAACACATTCGATTTTACAACATTGAATGTTACAAAATGGTATGAATGTCTTCAAAATCACACCTTCCATTGTTGTGTTTAAATAAAATGC
>VDFB02214853.1:0-21761 GCA_007258455.2 Sequoia sempervirens | reverse complement strand
GGCTCTACAAGACCGGGGAGGGGTGATCCCTTAATGTTTTACAACCTGCTGCACCATTATTATAAACAACATTAACAATAGTAGATGATCTCCTTAATAGTTCAACCTGATAAGATAATATCGAAGCTAAATTGGTTGTTCATAGACAATATCAACTATAGAAAGACATGAGATAACTAAACACAATCCATTGTATAAGATAGTCAATGATTTTACAATTTGTAGCAAGCTCTAGGCAAAGACAAACAAATACTAGTACATGAATAATTACAACTTAGATCAGTGCCATATATCCATTGCAGGAGTCAAATTCATAAGCATCTAGAGGTTTATAATAGATTTAATACATCACATATAAGATCCTTGACAATATTGCATTACAATTTCATCAGTGTGCATTCTAACCTAGGACTACTTATCAAATCCTTATACATCACATATCCGCCTATAATCCCATTCAAGAATTTTGATTAATTTCTTGAATTAAAGCTAAAATAGAATCATACACACTACAACAATGAGATGGATAAAACAACCCTTAGTTATTTCATTGAAAGTTCAGATATGCATGTACAATGGAGAGACATGAGCTAAATTTTTTATTTCAACTCAAATGCTAGTACTGTTATACAACATTAAATCTCTATGAACTCAAAACTTGTTACATAATGACTCAAAACCTAAATTGCATTTCTCTAAAACCATTGGACTTTACAATTCACTCTGCAACTTCACCTAGACCCGACAAAAATTATCTAACTTGCTAACCCGTACTTCTGGCCTTTGAAATCCTTATAGAAAATGAAGGAGCAAACAAGCACCAGGCCATAAAGTACACCTACCACCAGTCAATTAGAGCATTTGGTGATATTCCAAAATTTGTTACAACAGCCACCACCTTGAAAAATATTCTTGTTCAAAAATCGTTACAACAACAATCATCTTGGAGCATATTCTCGTTCATCATGTCGGTGGAGGAAGGTTGATGCAATAACAAAAAACCATACAAAACCCACACTAAGAAAATCATCCATACAAAACTAGAAACGCTGTAACCACAATATCTGATTTGCCACTTGTCAGTAGCCCACTCTTTTTACTCATCATCATTCAAATACTTAGCCACCCACGTCTGGTATTTTTTGTCAGTTGGCTAATCAAAATTAATCACCTCTTTTACCTTTGTACTATAAGGCAAATACTTTACCGCTACCTGATTAGCATCTCTTTCAAAAGATTCCAAAAATGAGTTGGTACCAATAATCTTATCCATATAATTTACCAACAAATCATCATCTGAGTCATCACAAATTATTTTAATTTGATTATTGATGACTTCACTTGCTTGATCCTACTATTGTTGGAGTGTTCTGATTCCCCCCTGCTCATTAGTTATATCAGGTAACAATTTGTTACCCCAATCATTGAAGTTCTTTACCAATTCCCTAATCTTCCTACTTAGATCATCTGGTAAGGTTTGAAAACCTTGCAATGATTTAACTAATATATAAGTAGGCTTCAATGATTGGGGCCTGTTATTTACATCAAACCTTGAGGCTTTATTCATAACATCTAGATTATTTTCCCTAGGGATCCAATTTTGAATTATTGGAATCACTATCCCCTGATCCCTATCAATATTATATCCCTATCAATATTATTTATTGCTTCAAATAGTAAAGAATACAAATAATGTATAGAGAGTGGTTTATTATCCACCTTTTCATTTAAATGCTCCAAAACAAGAGTAACAATTTTTTTTCTTTTTTAAGAAAACCCTTCTCTTTTACCCTTAGTGATGTCTGTAATTGATCAATTTTCTGCATGAGCTGTGTCTTTGTTGGATCAACAAAGCACTCTGTTTGTTTATCAACTTGTTCTAGAGGAGGGGTAAGAGAAGGATTTTGAATGGGAGACCCTGGTGTAGAAACATTTGGAGAAGCAAGAGGCATTGACCCTACTATGGGAGGTGATGTGCTGGTTCCTGGAGAATCAGATGTTTTCCCAGTATGTCTAAACTTGAACCTTTCTACTTCAGTTTGCAGCTCAACATTCCTCTATTGCATTTTACTATATTCTTCAATTAAAATGTTATACTTCTCCATTAGGCTCTTTCTTTCAGCCTCCTCCCTGTCAGCAGTCTTTTGGGCCAGCTTGGCCACATTCATAGTTAAACTAGTGGCTTCGGTTGTTGTAGTCTCTGAAGCCCTCTTTATTATTAATCCTCCTTTGAAATGTGGATTAATATCAACAATGTCTGGCTTTCTTCCTTGTGGAGCCAATGCCCAAATTTCCAAGGTCTCATATTCTTCATTGAAGACAGAGTTTTGTAATACTGCCTTAACTTCTTCTTTAGAATCCTGAAAAGGATTCTTGGACTTCATAATGGCATTGAAAGCCACTACATCTGTGATGTCCCATTTAAGCAAAATCAAAACACCAGTCTGATTCACTAGTTGTCTTCCTTCTTCAAGAGTGATGTTTTTGAACTCTTTGATTAGTTTAGCTTTCACTTCTTCATCATTCTCCTAATCTAACCTGTTAGGCCTTAGTTCTCTTCTCTCCTTGCATTTATTTTGATATTCCTCAAATTTCATCCTCCATGCCAATTGCAAGAATACAGGAGTCTTTACAAATGCAATGTCATCTAAGAACTCCTTGCAAGCCTCCATTATTGCATCCTGTACACTCTTACCCTTCATATCCAAATCAGATAGAACCAATTCAGCTGACCTAGGAGGGGATGGCATACCAACCTGCATGTCTTGATCAGTAACAATAATTTCATCTGTGAGATCCTCAGGTAGGTGATCAATTCTTTTCCTCTTAGGGCTTGGCTCAGGTGGTGGTGATGGGGGACTGCACTCTGGTGAAGATTTTAATTCAATGATTTTGACAGCCCTAGGTACTTTGAATTTTGGGCCTGGTCGTGAAGGCGCCTTCATTATTTTCTTCCCTTTTCTGTCTACTTCTTCCTCATCATTGCCAATATGCATTTTCCTCCTATAGATGGGCTGCCTTTATGTAGGCTGACATACTGACCTTGTTTCAATTGGCATATCACTTTGTCCTTGCATATCCAAACTTAGCCTTAAATCTATCTTTTTGGTTGTCAAGGTGTCCATTATCTCTTTGAAATTCTTCATTAAAAAATCAATTCTCTTGTGGTATGGAGTGAATTCCATTAATGGATCATACGTCGGATCCATTTCATGCACAATATCTAGTAGCTTACTAAAAGCTATCAATTTTTCCTTGTTCAATTCCTATCTATTTAAATCAAATTCATTCCTGATCAGGTCCTCAGGGAAATTGAACTCATGTGCAAATTTTCCACATTTTATTCTTTGTCTGAAAAGAGCAAAGAAACCTTCAAGATCATGTTGTCACCTTGGACCAAATCTCAAATGGTAATCAACAAAGAATTTGTCAAAATGTGTCCAGCCTCCCTTTGAAAATGTAAAGTTAGACACTACTGTATAATCAGGGAATAATGTTCCCTTCCCCTTTCTAGTTAGGTTATCTTCATGAATACACCCCATCTACCACATAACTTCTGCAAACCCTAGTCTTGGTGGCACATTGTATGGCAGTATGTGAGGGGTTCCTTGAAATCCATATATTCTTAGGACAGTGCTGACTGGATATGGGATAATGTCACCCCAATTATGTAAAACCCTTAATTCTGGTTTCCTCTCCTTCGGCCTAAGGATATCATGCACTTCTTGAGGGATCCTAGACAAATCAGCCCATATCTATACTGGCAATCTTTCTCCATTAACTGATTGTCTTAAGTTCATCTTCTCAGCAAAGAAATCAACATTCCTAAACAAGAACAGATGCATCAACATGGAATACCAAAATAATTCGGTACCCAGGTATCACCATTTTGTAGCTTTGATGGTCATAGATATCCTCTCCACCCAAAAGAAGCAAAGTCATATGTTCACCGAGGATTGGGGTGTTGTATTTTCACCCCCATGAATTTATGTATGCAATCGACATTATTCTTGCACGGTGAAACCCAAAATCTGATATAGTGAATAGAAAGTAGTTAGGAAAGACTTTCCAAAACAATTCAATCTGAAGGGTTCCTAGTCACTAGGGTTGATGTGAAATTGTGAATCCCCTGCCTTAACCAGATGAGGTGGAAGCAGCTTAACCCTAACAAGAGATTTCAATTTTGCATACTCCTTCATTTCTTCAAGATTAATAGGAACCAAGTCATCACTTGGCTCACTCAAATCAAAATTCTATTGGGTAACATCTCTGTTAATTTCTAATAGAACCCCTCCATCATTATCTCTGATTACCCATGTGATAGGGTCATATCTTTTGACCTTGCTCTAAGTAAGTCCACATCGGGAACACATTTGGAACAACTTGACTTCCCATGTCGTCATTACATCCATTTGAAAAAGGATGAGGCAAATTCCTCTGTCCATACCATAATCTGAACATTTCTAAGCCTGTGAGTGGAACCCTAGCATCAGCAATGTTGGAATTCTTACACACCAACCCCTCCCCTAAGATTTTCCCTCGCATCAACACCAAATCTTTCCTTCTCTCATTTGTTGATAATGAAAATTAATCTAGGAAATCATCGTACAAGTTTCTTTTCAAATACTCAATGTGGCCAGAGTGCTGCTTGGTTGGCGCCATTTTAGACAAACTAGAGCCTCACTACAATGTTACACTTCAAGTGGCTATGACTAAGCAGAGATAGGAAATTATAGAGTAAAAATACTGCAATTCCTCACAATTTATGATTAAACAATAACCCTAACAAAATATTTTAATGAACTTAGTGACAAGCATAGCAGACCCCCCCTTTCCCAAATTTAGGTGCAAAATGACTAGGAAACAGAGAAAATTAACTCAGTTTTTTTGCACAAACTCCAATTTCTAGCTATAGCTACTCGCAATTTCACCTTTGGCTCTCAAATCCTACCAGTAGATGTCTCATCCACCATTAAATCCCACTCGCTGGCTACACGAAGGGCTCCAACCATAATTTGATACATATTTAAATTTGAGCCGTTGATCCTTCAGTTTGATCAAATCATCGACGGCCATCTTCAAAATAGGCTGACATAATCGCCAACACGGCAATAAAGGGGCCCATTATGTCATATGCCAAGAAGGAATGCCATGTGGCGATTTCCCGCGATATCACAATCCTTTGATTTACCATCACGGGATGGCAAGCACCATCGATCTTTTTACCATAAATCTTGCTCCTTCAAAAATAGTCGTTGTCCTTTCTTTTAACTGTCGAGTAGCTTTTCCCTTAAAATCATAACATATGCATTAAAATAAAACACATGCATCTCACAAGCGCATTAGTAATCTACCCGCAATACATTTAAAATCGGTGAATGCTTTCTTCACTCCTTAGGCTTCATTGGATGAGACATGTGGCAGGCACCCGTGACATCGCAATCCCAAAATTCCTTATCGCGGGATGGCGAGTACCGTCAATCTTGAAGAGACAGCTCATCAATGGTCATGTAGATTTCATCTTTTAGGAAGGGCACATGGCACCCGCCCGTGATATCGCGATCCCTGTAATCCCTGATCGTGGGATAGCGGGCGTCATTGATCTCATTCCTTTAACATAGTCACCAGCCATATTGTTAACCTTCGAGCAGCTTTTCCAGTGAGATTATAACATATCCATTGATTTAGAACATGTGCGTCTGGAGAACACTTTAGTAATCCGCCCCTTAATACATTTAAAGCTGGCTAGTCTTTCCTTTACTCTTTAGGCTTCATCGGATGAGACATGTGGCACCCACCCGTGATTTCACAATCAACCCAAGCACCATCATGGGATGGCATGGAACGACTTAAATCAAATGGTAGTTGGTTAGTGATAGCTCAAATTTGATCCCCTGAATAGGACACATGGCACCCGCCCGTGATTTCACGATCCTTCATTTCTCAATCATGGGATGGTGGGCACCATTGATATCCGCAAGAAATAGATCAACAGCAGCACTAAATTAACCCTTGCAAAATAAAAAATTCATTAAAAGGAGAAGTGGGCATTACTAATAGGACGACAAATAAAAATATTATATTTATAGAAGAAAAATAAAATAAATTTACAATTTGTTTTATAATTTCACTTTTAACTTTAAATGTATGTTCACTCATTAAGTTGTATTTTTTTTACAATCACATTTTTAGTTCCTGCCAAGGAATTATAGGTGACCCCTTTTCCTTAACAAGTTATTAATAACTTTGATTTTAACAAATGAGAACTCAACTTTTTTTTCTATTTGACAAATATTTGTATATAGTTAAAGTAAACATGCAAGATTTTTAACTTTTCAAATTTCAAAAATTAATTTTCCTCAATTTTATTGGCTAATAAACTTTGAGCGATAAGGGCGGATTTTCAGGAAGCATAAACTTATTATCACAACTTTTCAAGGTTTTTTTTTAACTCTTCAAAATTGTATACTTGTTATGTTTTTCATTCTATTCATTTATTTACTTGTTTATATGACCACCATTCAATAAAGTATAATATTTTTAATGAAGATTTTTTTGATATTAATTTTAAAATTTTCAAGATAATAATTATTAAAATATTCATAAAATATACAATCTTTTAACATTTTCTTTTAATTGTTATTTAAATTTTTACATATATATATATTGAATAAATGATCGTTTTGAACATTTACTCTTAAATTATTATTTTAATTTCACAATACAAATATCATTAAATTATTAACAAAATATACAATCTAAACTATTATTTTTCAATTACGTATCAAGTATACAACTTAAACATTTTAAAAAATAATTAGATATAAGACGAAAGATTCATAGATGTTCAAATTAAATTCCATGCAACTTTCATGGTTAGTATTGACGAGTGTAGAATTTTGTGTTTTGTCACTTGTAATTAATCTATTTCATTATTTTGAATCTTTTTAGTTTTTGGATATCATCATAGTTAATAAATTTAAAACTTGTCAACTTCAAATATTTAATATTTTGTATGTAAAAATGAAAAAAATACAATATAAAGAATACTTTTAAATTTAAATTTTAGTCTTTGATTGTTGAATTATTTTAAAAGGAACATGTACTTCTATTTAATATTTAATTCATTTATATCACATAATCATTATAATTTAATTAATTATGAATTTAATAATTAAGTAATAAATATTCTATGAATTTTAGAAAATAGAATTTAGTTTAATTTTAAAATGAAATCTAAGTTTTTAAATATTGTGTTGATTTGATTATTTATTTGCTTTATGATTGGTTATTCAAATTTAAAGAACAACACAATTCAACTCAAAAATATAAAAATAAGCATGTAAAATATTTTATGATTTTTTGAAGTTAGAATTTAATATGATTTTACAAAATGAAATCATTTGGATGCAAAGAAATAAAAAAAGGTTCTTTTATATATTTTTTCATTTCTTAATTTATTCTCAAATTATAATTATTTATTGGTGAATTATTTTGAAAATAATATTTATTTTATTTAATTATATTAAATATAGTAGAATGATCAACTAGTATACCAATGCATTGCAAATAATCCCTGCATACACCAAATCAGACCTTTACAGATGTATACATTAGATAGGATGTAGTTTTATTTAATTTATTTGTATTGAATAATTAATATATTTTAACTGATTATTTTTAAAAATAGATAATAAATACTTTATAAAAATTTTAAATTAAAATTTAGTTTAATTTTAAAATTAATTGTAAGCTTTAAAAATATTTTGTTGATTTAATTTTTTTATATGATTAATAACTCTTACCCTAATAATACTTCATTTCACATAGAAATAGAATTCTAGATTTAAATACTTATTCTTGTAATATATATATATA
The DNA here is from genome assembly GCA_007258455.2 of Sequoia sempervirens. Classification (NCBI taxonomy): domain Eukaryota; kingdom Viridiplantae; phylum Streptophyta; class Pinopsida; order Cupressales; family Cupressaceae; genus Sequoia; species Sequoia sempervirens. The sequence goes on along the minus strand of VDFB02214853.1, from coordinate 13,883 downwards.
TATATATAGACACACATTGTGGTGATTTGATTATTAATGTACAAAATGATTGGTTATTCAAATTTAAAGAACAATATGTCGGTATTGGCATGGTGTGATGGTTTATAGGTGGCATTGTTGTTCTTGCCACCAAGGTTCAAACCCCATTGGGGTGGTATTGTTGAATGTTGTTGATCCTGGTAGTTTTTGATTTTTTTGATGTTAGAATTTAATTTAATTTTAGGAAAATAAAATAATTTGGTTGCAAAGAAAAAAATAATAGAAAATTTAGTCATATATATATATATATCTTAATTTATTCTAAAATTATAATTAATAATTGTTGAATTATTTTAAAAATAAAATTTATTTTTAATTTAATTTATTTGTAGTAGATAATTACTATAATTTAAATGATTATTTTCAAAACTAGATAATAAATACTATATAAATTTTAGAAATTAAAATTTAGTTTAATTTTATAATTAATTCTAAGCTTTACAAATATTGTTGTGATTTGATTAATTATTTTTTATGATTAATAATTCTAATTCTAATAATACTTCATTTCACATACAAATAAAATTCTAGATTAAAATACTTACTTTTGTTTGTAATATTTTTCATTAATGTCAAATTTATAAACTAACATGTTAATACATTAATAATTATAACCCTATTAGTACTTAATTTCACATACCAATAAAAATATATACTAGCTTTTCTTTCTTTAATATAGTTATCATTAATGCCAAATTTATAAACTAATATCAAGAAATAAATAACCTTAACCCCAAGATTTATACAAGAACTCTAATTGAACCCTAAACCTAACCCTAATTCAACCCTAACAATAGGATTTAATTACGATTAGGGTTAGAGTGAGAATTTAATTATGGTTAGTGTTAGGGTTAGAATTAGAGTTTAATTAGGGTTAGGGTTAGGATTCAATTATGATTATAGTTGGGTTCAAATCTATAAGCTAATATTAAGATATTCACAACTCTAACCCTAACCTAACCTTAATCTCCATCCTAGAATGCTAATTAAACCCTAAAAATAAGGTTCAATAAGATTTAGGGTTAGGGTTTAACAAGTAGGTTTATGGTTGGAATTAGGGTTCAGTTAGCCTGGTTAGGGATAGAATTTAATTAGTGTTATGATTAGGGTCAAGTTCAAGTTATAGTTAGGGTTTATTTAGGCTTATTTTGGTTAATCTTACAATCGGGGTTTAACTAGAATGCTAATTGAACCCTAATTTAACCCCAACAACAAGGTTCAATTAGAGTTAGGGTTCGGGTTCAATTAGGGTTAGGGTTGGCATTCAATTAGTGTTATGATTAGAATCAAGTTCAAGTTATAGTTAGGGTTCAATTAGGCTTATTTTAGTTTAGTCTACAATTAAGGTTTAATTAGAGTTAGGTTTATGGTTCAATTAGGGTTAAGGTTAGGGTTCATTTAGATTAAGGTTCAAGTAGGGTTCAATTAGGATTTAATTAGGGTTATGATGTTTTTAATGTTTATGCCATTACACCTTGAAAATCCACCTACACCTGGAGAACCATTCAATCTCTCAAGATTTTACTATTATTCTGGAATGATTATCAAATTGGATATGTCCAAAACCTTTAATAAGTTGACTTGGAAACTTCTATACTGCATATACCTCTTGTCAACTTCAACCAAGGGAGTACTAATTGCATAATGAATTGTCTTCTTTTTCAATTTGATTAATCATCCCCCATAGGGTCTTCTTCATAAATTAGGGGATTAAGTTAAAGAGACCCATTATCATGTATTTTTTCCATCAAAATGGTAGAGGCCCTTAGTGTAGAACTTATACTAGCCAGTATGTTACAAAAATTTACATGACTGCCAATTCTAGCAACACAAGCTAGTACATAGTGTTTGCACATGTTACCTAACTTACAAGATAGATGAGTTTCTAGAGGAGATGCAAATAAAGACAACTTTTCAATTTGTTTCAGTGTCTAGTGTGGAGTATCTAAAATTTATTGTTAATTATGAATTTGATATTGACATATATCATTGAACTAAGATTGATACTACTGTTCTGATTCATTGGCGATAATTATTGGATTAGTGTGAAAAATTTAGAGATTTGTGTTTGACTGCAAAGAGTTATCTCTTGTGATTTATCAACAAATTATTATTTCTATTCGTGGGCTTCTTACACAAGACAATATATTTATGCATTTCTTGTAGAGTCTATTCTAATTGATCATAATAAAAAAAATTATAATTTTGAAAAGAATATAACATAGAACCAAATAGCAGTGAAAATCCCAAACAAAGATTGTCAAGAGTGTATCTCATTTAGTTTTTATTTAATCTTTCTCTTTATGTCTACAATTTCTTGAAGTTTTTCTGATCATCCAAATAATTTAATGTTGATGGATATGTAACACATTTAGTTCACTCATGCCCTAGTTCATCATATTTGGCAGAGAGCATGCCCATCTAGAGATGACCTTAGAATTTGGTTATGAATTATCCAGAGATAGGGATGTCGACAAAAAATTAAATGAGACAAGAACATCTGGAAGCTAAGGGTATACACATCAATGTCTAAGTTAAACAATTAATACCCTAGACAAACATCAGTGCACACAGTGATGAGTCTATAGTACATAGTTGTGATTCTAGATAGTAGGCGAGCCAAATTTGGTTCATGGTGATTGGTTGAAACCTGGTGCAGTACTAATATTTAGAAAATTAAAACTATTGCTTCCACTTTTGTAGGATCCTAGTGCTAAAAGAGAATACCAATTAGTCGGTCATGTTTCCTACGAAGAGGATTCAAGAATAACTTCATCAATTAATCCTCTACCTTGTGGTCTTGGTCCAATGACTATTGCAATGCTTTTGTCCACTACTCTACAATAAACAAAATAAGCATATGGGTTCAATTGAGATTTCTAATGTTTGATCTAGGCCTTTTGCAATACACAACAAACACAACAAATACAAACAAAACTATTCTAAAACTTTATGGTAGGAACTTCGCTACTATGCAGCTCTTGTTATTTTAGATGTTTGTTTATAAAATATAAAGATGCATTAAAAATATATTAGAAATATTTTTCTTTATATTATATAGCATTCATAACATTAAATTAACATAGAATAATTTCACAATATCACTTAACCAATCAAGAAAAATTTAATCATTACTATGCAACATTATTCTCACATCAAACTAACAAATAAACATTGAAAACAAATTTATCTTTTTATATTATAACATTAATGCTTAAACAGCACATACACAATATCAAATTAATTATAAAAAACACATAAAATTATTTATAAGCAACTTAAATTTTTTAACAATTTAATAAAATATAATTTAATATAATTAAGAAAAATTAAATAAGAATTATAGATAAATTTATGAAATATTGATTTACTTATCAAGAAAAAATCAATGATAAATTTACTTATTAAAGATAAATTTACTTACCAATCTATTTTAACCATCAAGAAAAAATTAATCATTAGTGATTGCAACAATATTGGCACATCTTTTAAACTGACAAATAAACATTGAAACGCATTTATTTTCTATATTATAACATTCATAACTGAAACCTTTTTATACACAATGTCAAGTTAACTATAAATTGTATAGAGTTTAGAATTGCTATATCTCTCATATATCAACATAGGTAAATTTGAAAATATTTTAAATTATATAATTTCAAAAAAAAATTGAATGAATTTATAGAAGATTATTTTTATTAAAGTGATAGAATCTAATCCCAATACTAACATTAATTATAAGTCTAACCATAACCCCAACCCTAAAACTAACACTAATGGCTCAAACCTAACTAATTTTATATCCAGCCCTAAACATAACTATGATTCTAAAACTAACATTAATGAAACCCTAATTGAACCATAACCCTAGCCTAATAAGTTAAACCTTGGTGAACCCTAACACTAACCACAAGCTCTATCCATAGAACCTTAATCTTTCGCCAACCCCAGCCTAATCCTAATTGGAAACCTATACCTAATTTTGATTAAAAGTCTAACCCTATTTGGACCTTAAACTTAGTGAACTCATGTTTAGGGTTGCAGGGTTCAGTTAAGGTTAGTGTTGAATTATGGTTATGATTAGGGTCAAAATTCAAATAGGATTATGGTTGGAGTTTAATTAAGGTTTCTATTCACTTAGGGTTAAGGTTCAGTAGTATTCAATTTGGGTTAGCGATCAATTAGGGTTATAATTCAATAAGGGGTTTAATTAAGGTCAGGGTTAAGGTTAGTCTTAAATTAGGGCTATGATTGGAGTTAGGGTTTAATTAAGGTAAGGGTTATTGTCTATTTTAGGGTTAGGGTTCAATTAGAGTTCTCTAGGGTTTTGATACAATTAGGGTTAGGTTTCAACAATACCTAGGGTTATGATTACATTTCAATTAGTGTTAGAGTTAGGGTTATAATACGAGTTCAATCAGGTTAGGGTCAAGGTTTAATTAGTGTTAGAGTTAGGGTTGCAATAATAAAATTTTCCATAATGATATGGAAAGGCATTCAATTGGATTCATATACAAATGCACAAATAATAATTGGTAATTAAGGATTCTCTAGATCTAAAGTTATAACAACAAATACAATCCTTAGCTTAATCATTTGTTCTTTGTTAGGGTTGGGATAAGAATTTAACGGGGCCAACCGAGACTTAGGAAATAAAACCCTGCGGAGGAAATAAAGTATTAAAATAAAAGTTGGGTTTTAATTTTAATCCAATGGCGTAAGCCTAAGCCATTAACTCTAGTGGTCATGTCGCTGACGGCTTAGCCAAATCCTTTCATTAAATACTAACCATGCAATGTGTAGAGTTTCTAGATTCGAAGATATGGGAGAAGATCCCGATCGTACCCCGCCAACTCGTAGACCTAAGGTGTCACCCTATTATTTGGCACAAGGTCAACAAAAGGCAGATGTATGTCCTGTATTAGATCGAGCTCATAACCTATGGTTTTAGATCGACAACCAAGATCAAAAGCTAATGTCAATCTCTATTGTTCCCTGCTAGCTCGCAGGAGGAAGATGAAGGTTGGTGAAGCATTAATGAATTATTCCTTGCTTGTTTAGTCACGTCAATCTCAAGCTGTGTGAAGATGTTGTTGGAAATCATGAAGGGTGATCTTTGGATTCTCATCCAGCTCTAGTTAAATGGTGACAGTACATACGTCGCAAAATTGCCATGTTTGCACATGCATATTTACTAAGCATTAATGAAGGTTGCCATTACCTCACACAATAAATACAAGAGGAATTAACTGCTAATAGTGTCATTCTTGTAGCAGTTAGAGCGCTTTGTGGGCTGAGTCTAATCAAGTTTGAGTGCTTGTCTGAGAAGAGAAAATGAGTAAGTCAGTAAGGAGGTCTATTCGTTTGAGATCACAAAAGCTTGGTCCTACTATTCAGGAAGGTGCTTTGGTTGAGTAGCAATGTCCTGGAATTTCAACCTTCTACTGCTTTGGTTGCAGTAGAAGGTTGCAATTCTAGGACATTGCTGCTCAACTGGTAGATGACAAAGGAAAGCAGTTAGTGTGCTCTGGATGTGTCCAACACTAGCCCATTGACCTTACAAGCAACACTTCTGATGATGTAACCGAGACTGACTCGGACTACTATTAGTATTTAAGTCACTTCAATCATGGTCTTCGCTTTGATGAGGAAATTATATTTGTGGGCACATCAACTGTTAAAACCCCAAGTAGATAGACTAGAACCATATTGGGCAAGGACAAGAAAGAAGAGGAGGTTGAGGGTCTACCGTATTGGGCAACAACTAGAAGCAGGTGTGTATACCAGGGTCTGAGTGTTGGTAAGGGTAGGGTGGCAGGTAAAAAAGAAGTTGTTTTGGTGCCTTCATGGCAATTTGGTTGCCTAGTTTTTTTGCGTGGATAGCGACAAGGGGATTTTGATGACAATTTGTGTTCCCTATTCTTTTACACTACCCCAGTTCATGCACTATATATGTTTTGCATATTCAACATGTGGGAAGTTCTATAATGAAAGTCAAATGCAATGGGGATTTTGTTCAAATGAAAATTTGTGGTGAAATTACATTTGAGCCTGAAGCTTGTTGCTCTCTTGTCATATAAAAGGGAATTCAAGGCTCATTTGTAGGGAGAGAACTGATGAAAGCTCTGGCTAGGTTTCGAGTTGAATATATGGGTAGAAAGATATTTGTGGTGCCATTGGCTGTTAAAACCCCAAGCAGACGGAATAGAATAGATAGATTGTTTTGAGTTTTGGACAAATATATGCAAATTATCTTAAATTGTATGCAGATATGACTTATAAGCATGAATAAACATATAATTATAATATATTTTCTCTCCTTATGTGGATTTGAGTGAATTTTGAATGAAATGTTAATGAAGTTATCATTCTTCTCTTGAGAATTTGTTCAATTGTGTGTCTACGTTTTTGCTTTGATTCAAAAAAATCAATTAAATGCTTAAATGGAGTCATAAGTTTACAAGTATTTACAAAGGATTTGATAAGTAGTAATATATCAGAGAATTGAGCTCCATAATGCAAGGTATTATATGAGTAGTCTATTCTATTAAATTCTTGGGTCATTTCTGCTAACAGTAAATGGGTAACTAAATATTTACTGACGAAGAATAAAAGAATAATATGTAAATGGTCACTCACTCACTCCCTCTATCTCTCTCCCCTTAACCCTAAACCCTAACCCTTAAACTCCTAAACCCTTAATATTAGGTGTGTTAAAAACATTATAAAAGTATAAATTTTTGGAGTTCTATTAGGAATTGAATGATAAATGATGATTAATGGGAAAATCTAAGTAACTTTAATATTTTCAACTAAAAAGTTAAGAGTTCAATTAGGATGAGTGTTCACTTAGGGTTAGGTTTAGGGTTCAATTAATGTTCAATTTGGGTTAGGATTGAGGATGAGGTTGGGGTTTAATTAAGGTTATGAATTCAATAAGAGTTAAAATAGGGTCAAGGTTAAGATTAGGGTTGGGGTTAAGGTTCAATTAGGATAAGAATTAGTGTTAGGGTTAGGATTAGAGTTCAACTATAGTTCAAAGTTAGGGTTATGGTACAATTAGGACTACTATTCAATAAGTATTCCCTTAGGGTTATGATTAGAGTTATGAATCTACAATTAGGGTTCAATTAGGGTTATGATTAGAGTTATGAATCTACAATTAGGGTTCAATTAATGTTCACTTAGGGTTTCTTTCTTGGGAGAAGTTTATTGTATGGTAAGTGTATTTTATAAAATTAATATGTCAAGAATTAGTTTTAGATAATACTAATGTGATTTTCATATGGTATTAAATTGTAGATTAAAATTGATAATAGATTTCCATCCTTATTTTGCATTGTAAGCTACCATAATATATGGCCTTAAAATCCTATTCATATTTTGAGCTTTTCTAAACTATACAACACGACATCCAACAAAAAAAATTGTTATGCATTTTTTCCAAGCACAAATCCTTAGAATTCTTAATGTGTTACTTAGGTTAATATGAGCTTTGACACATTCCTCCTAATCTAGCATACAATATGTACTTAAATGCTCAAAATAGTTATGAGTAGTGTTGAGATTGGTGGATCTTTGGTAAGGTCCAATGCTTCACCTTTGTATCTCTCCCTATAGATAGAGGTAGAGATGAATATAGAATGAGAGAGGCAAAGGGTTAAAAATAGATAGAGATATAGAGAGAGATAGAGGGAGAAATATATAGAGAGAGAGAGAGAGGGAGATAGAGGGGGGATATATATATATAGAGAGAGAGAGATCACAAGATAGAGATATAAGGAGATATAGAGAGAGGGGAGAGAGAGAGAGAGAGACAAGTAGAGAAATATATTAATATTTTAATTTTTAAAAAATATGTAATTTTTTAACCATTTTCCTATATATTTAGTATTAAGATTTTTACATCTTTTAACAATTCAATATAATACAAATAAAATATAGTTAATAATTTAATTAACTAGCATACCTATATTAATTAATAATATATGTAAAACACACCAAGAGTTATCTTTATCAAGATGCCTATTGACTTGAAAAAATGCTTACATTTTCATGAATATGAATTTGGAAAGCAATCAATTTGATTTCATTATTGTTTGTCATTGTTTATCTCAATTCCAATATATAAGGGTACACATTGAAATTTGAAATCATACCAACTTGTCTATAACAACAATCAACCAAGAACAATAAATCTAAAAGAAAAAAATGTTCATCAATCATTAGATTTAGTATTGACAGCATCAAAGAAGTATATCATGACAAAATGGCATTAACTAACTTAGATATATCTATTGAAAAGGACTTTTTGTATAATGTGTGAAAACTTAACATCATCTTATTTTTCATAATTCAAAATGTTCAATTCTTTTGTTGTTACACCCATAATTTCTTATGCCACTTCTTCAAAAGTTGTAATCCAAGTGAATGAAGTATGGTCTTCCACTTTGCATTGATGTATTTATTTATAATCACATTCAGGGAAAGTTTTATCACATCTTCCACAATACCACTGACCATTTTCATTAGTGTTTACCTTCTTTTTGTAGTGCTTATCTCCAATTTTCAAGGGGCATGTTGTATAACAAAAAATTTCTACCTTAATGAAAGATAAGGTAGCTTTTATCACTATCCAATAAGGTTTACCAGAGTTGGCAAGGTCTTGATCCTATATTTGTGAGATACTAGGGTTAGGAATAAATAGGGTTAGGGTTGGGGTTCAATTACGGCTAGAGTTTAATTAGGGTTAGATTTCAATCGGGGCTAGAGTTTAATTAGGGTTAGGATTCAATTAGGGTTAGGGTTAAGGTTATGGTTGGGATACCAAATGGGGTTAAGGTTGAATTAGGATAAGTGTTCACTTAGGGTTATTGTTAGGCTTAAGATTGGGCTTAAGATTTGCCCATATAAACATTTTGAGGATAATGAGAAATAATTTTTGATTGAGTTGTATTTTTCTAAATTAATTATTGAATTTAAATCTTATAATTTATTCTCTAAATTAATTATAGAAACAATGTATGAGAATTTATTCTATTGATTTTGAGGGTGAAAGTGTGGCTACATAGGGTTTCTATACATAGTATTTGTAGGAGAATCGTATCTCTATTTTGAATTATTCTAAACCTTGTTTCTATGTAATAGTTTTTAAATTCATTTTGTTGTTATACTCTATGGTGGTAGTTTATATATTGTACTTTCTCTATACATGATATTTAGTAGATTAGGGACACTAATAGAACCTTCATTTATTTTTAAAAAGACCAGAAATGAATGAAAGTTGACAACGAAAACCATGAAAATAAAAATTTAACATGGTAAAATGGCCAATCATGTGCCAAAATGAAAAGAACCATTTGTTGTTACTCTAATATTTCAACCACATACTAAATTACCAAGTGCATTTTATAAATGTATTATGCAAGGAGCACAATATTGGGAATCAATGTGAATGATTCTCATCAAGAAATTAGACAATCTTTGAGATTGAAGGACTCAAGCTCTTTGTAGGTTTTCAATGAAGATTTAATTAGCCACTAATAGGAACAATAAGAAAATAGATAAATGTGAAAATAAATCCTAATCTCTATGAGTGTTGTGCTAAGAATTACACATTTCATAAATTTCAATAGAGACATGAGACACATTTATAGAAATAAAGGAAAGAAATAGCTATTTAGATAGTTATTAATTTACAAAAGATTAGGACCTACGTACTTCAAGAGATTAATAAAAATAAGTTTTTAGTTATAATTTTTAAATTTGATAATTTTGAAATTATCATAGATGTAAAGTAAAGATAAAATATTTTTCAAAAAAAAAAAAATGACAAACAAATAATGTGATTAATCAAGATTAACATGAGTATTGCAAAAAATATAATAAATAAAATAATATGCATAATTGGCATGGCCATCAAAGGGAATCACAAATATACCTATCTTTATAAAAAATAAAATCTTTAAAATGACTAAAAATTATTAAAACTTATTAAGCTCCATGAAGAAAACACTACCTTTATAAAAAGGTATACAACATGATACTTATAGAAAACAAATTATGTAGGATACCAAAAATTGTTAAAAGATAAGATAAGATAAAATTAACTATGAAATTAATCATCTTTATAAAATAAAATCTTTTAAAATTACTAAAAATTATTAAAACTTATTAAGCTCCATGAAAAACACTACCTTCCATATAAAGAGTATACAACATGATACTTATAGAAAACAAATTATGTAGGATACCAAAAAATTGTTAAAAAGATAAGATAAGATAAAATTATATATGAAATTAATCATATTAATTTCATAGTTAAAAAGATAATTCCATGGATCTTTAAATATACATATATAATAATCTTTAAATCTTTATTTAAAAAATATATATTATATTTTATAAACTTATACATTAAATTTTTAATATTTAAGTTAGACTAAAATCTAAGATGTTCAATATTCATTATTATTTTAAATTATAATATTGATTAAAGATATATAATTATATTTATAAGATTTTAAAATCAATAATGAACTTAGAAAATATTAAATCAGTCAAAATTGTTTCTATTATCCAAAATACTATATAAGTAAATTATAAACTATTATAATATAATATTTAAATTTTATATTTCAAATGTTAAATAATTCTAATGTTAATTTTTTATAATTATAAACTTACCTTTTAATGATGTTAGTAAGTGTTGGCGTGTGTCCTGGCATAGCAACATGCAAACATAATATTGCTACTCTGCTTCTCCTAAAAGAGAAAGACAACACATGGATGCCTTAGCTCTGAAGGAAACTTTCATGCCGATGAGAAACTCCCAGTCATCGAGATGATGACCGATGTCCTGCTGACATGTGTTTGCATGTGAACTCCACTCGCTGTGACATCCCCGAGGTCTTGCCGATAGGCAACACAGACGCCTACTGAAAAAAATGCACTGGTAGTTAGCAAGACATCTACAAGGTCTTGCTGACTTTCTTCTTAGAGAAAAATTATGACCAACTGGATTGAGGAATGTCTTCCAACTGAGCTCCCCTAGCAAACATCACCGTGTGTGTGATTTAATCCTACAAATTTGATTAAAGGACAGTTGATGAACAGTCGCGCAAATTTGATCCCCAGATGGGACACGTGTCGCCCGCCCGCGATATCGCCATCCTACAATTCCTGATCATAGGATGGCGGGCAACCATTGATCTTGAAGGCATTTTGATCGACGGCAGCATGAATTTCATCCTTCTAAAAAATAAAACATTCATTAAAGGGAAAGGGGACATTACTAGGCAGATGGAAAATTTCCTCGGGCCCCACCTTGTACAGTCCACATGGCAGCCGCCCGTGATTTCGCAATCAACCAAAGCACCATCGTGGGATGGCGGGGAATGGCTCAGATCAAAGGACAGTTGATGAACAGTCACACAAATTTGATCCACAGATGGGACACGTGTCGCCTGCCTACGATATCACCATCCTACAATTTTTGATCACGGGATGGCGAGCAACCGTTGTTCTTGAAGGAATTTTGATCGACGGCACCATGAATTTCATCCTTCTAAAAAATAAAACATTCATTAAAGTGCAAGGGGACATTACTAGGCGGATGGAAAATAATGACATAAGTTTTTTTTAAACCGTTCAACACAGGGCCAACCAGGACTTAGGAAAATAAAACCCGTGGAGGAAATAAAATATTAAGACCAAAGGGACCAGGCCTAGATGGAATGATGGGCATAAGATATTTTTAAAACCCTTCAAAAAAGGTAATGGTTAAATAGATCCTGACCAAGGCATTATGTAAACACAAGGGTTTATGATGAAGACAAAGCTAAAACCCCAGCCCTAAGAAATTTTCCAACACCATGAAAGACCAGTGACATAAGGTAGGGCATGAGTGAAACATTAGGAACAAAATTTGAAGTTCCATCAGTACAAGCATTGGATAATTTTATATTAATAGTTTTTCCTATTACAAATATAAAAGGTGAGCACAATAAATAACATGTATATTCCCATTAAATGTGAAGGATTTTCAAAAAGTTATAGTGTTCAACTATTGGCCCATTTTTGTTCAATATAAGTTGTATTTTAAATCATTATGTTTTGTTTTTATAACAACAAATATATTTTTTGTGTTCAACTATTAGTCCATATGTGTTTTTTTTATAAAATAGAACACTCAGAACAAAATTTTGAAGTTCCATCACTACCCTTAACCCTAAACCCTAAACCATTAACCTTTAACCCTTAAACCCCAAACCCTTAAACCCTCTACCCTCTCTCTCTCTCTCAAGTCTCTCCCTCCTACCCCCTCTCCCTCTCTCAGGTCTCTCTCTCAAGTCTCTCCCTCCTACCCTCTTCTCCCTCTCTTAGGTCTTTTCTCTCACTCACTCACTCCCTCTATCTCTATCAGCTTCCACCCTTAACCCTCCCTCCCTCTATCTCTTTCCCACCCCATCCCTCTCTCTATCTCTCTCAACTATCTTCAATATCCTACCCCCTCTCCCTCTCTTAGGTCTCTCTCTCACTCACTCACTCCCTCTATCTCTATCCCTTCCACCCTTAACCTTAAACCCTTAAACCATCTACCCTCTACCATTAACCCTCCCTCCCTCTATCTCTCTCCCACTCCCTCCCTCTCTCTCTCTCAAGTCTCTCCCTCCTAGCACTAATTCTCCTCTGAGGTCTCTCTCTCTCACTCATTCACTCTATCTCAACTCTCGCCCTCCTACCCCTTCTCCCTCTCTTAGGTCTTTCTCTCACTCACTCACTCCCTCTATCTCTCTCCCCTCCATACCCTTAAACTCTAAACCCTTAAACCCTCTACCCTCTACATTTAACCATCTACCCCATATCTCTCTCCCACTCCCTCCCTCTTTCCCTCTTTCCATCTTCAATCTTCATATTATGTTTCTTTGCCTTCTAATTTTGCATTTTAAATGAAAAAACTTGGTTTAACACCTTATTTAAGTCATTTAATCCTTGATTTCTGTCTCCAATAGATTTATTTAAAACTATAGACACCGTCCAATTGAATTATGAGATTCCTCTCTTCTTCTATTAGGATGTAAGAAAAATAATTTGAGAGGTCTTTTTGGATCTTAGCCATTCTACTTTCAAAGAGATCCTTTCTTTGAAAAGGTTTCTAAAGACTTGGATATTCCACTCTTTTAGTATGACTTTTATGAATTTTAACTTTTGATTGAATATGCACATCTTAGTGCAATGATCAACTATTTGGGTGAGCCAAGATTCAATGACAACCATTCCTCTCTCTCTCCCCTTCCCCTCTCTCATAACTCATAAAGAAGTGACATATTTCATGAAGAAGTGAAATAACTATTTTTTTTGTTTCAAATAAAATATCACAACTCTCCACTATAAGTATATCATTTAAAAATAAAATGGTCATTTAATAAAATAAGACACTAATTGAAACAAGTGTTGTTATCATAGTGAAAAAATATTATTCTTATCTGTACAACAATTGGGGTAGCAATGTATAAACCCTTAAACCATCTACCTTGTACCCTTAACCCTCCCTCCTTCTATCTATCTCCCACTCCCTCCCTCTCTCTCTCTCAATTATTCTTCATTATCCTACCCTCTCCCCTCCCTTTTAGGTCTTTCCTACCCACTCTACTCACTACTCCTCTTTCTCTCTCCTCTTAACCCTAAACCCTAAACCCTTAACCCTTAATAAACCCTCTACCCTCTACCCTCTACCCTCCCTTCCTGTATCTCTCTCCCACTCCCTCCCTCTCTCTCTCTCTCAAGTCTCTCCCCTTGAGAGAGATAGAATTAGGAGGGGGAAAGGGGAGGGGAAGAGT
>VDFB02214852.1:0-11820 GCA_007258455.2 Sequoia sempervirens | reverse complement strand
ACCAAGGAGAATGGGGTTGCACCTGTTGGTGTGTGGATACTTGTTAGGTACGCTCATAAGGTGGGATTTAGCTATAGGTGCCAGTCATGAACAACTTCATTGATTTTTTTCTTTAGGATTTTCAAGATGGTTTTATTCGTAGCCTTAGCTTGGTCATTACCTTGGGGTAGTATGGGGTGGAGAAGTGATGTTGGATATTGAATTTTTAGCATAGCTCTCAAACATCCTGGTTCTTGAAAGGTGTCCCATTATCTGAGATAAGGGTTTGTGGAACATTGTAGAGGCAAATGAGGTAGTTCAGGATGAATTTGGATATCTACTTCCCTGTGATATAGGTCATTGAGATGGATTCTACCCACTTTGTAAAGTACTATGTAGTGGTGATAATGAACTTGTGTCCATTGGATGAGGTGGGAGTGATTTTACCAATGAGATTGAGCCCCCATTGTGAAAAAGGCCAAGGTGTTATAATCGATTGGAGCTCCTGAGCTGGTGCATGGATGAGTTCCCCATGATGTTGACATTGCAAACATCTTTGGATGTAGTCGTGAGCTTCTCTTTCCATTGTATCCCAGTAGTACCCAGTCCTCAATAGTTTCTTGGCCAAGGTCATACCACTCGAATGTGAACCACAAATGCCATTATGTACCTCAATTAAAGCAGTCAAAGCTTCCTCAGGGTTAAGGCATCATAAAAGGGTTCCTTTGATACTCCTATGGTACAAGGTGTCACCTAAGATAACAAAAGAGAATGACTTCTTGACAAATGTTCTTTTAAGGTTCGAGGTGATATCAGCAGGGAGGACTCCTATTTTTAGGTATGTGTATATGTCATGGTACCAAGGATCACCAGCACCAATGATTTCACACACAAACTCAAACTTTGGTACCTCGAAAGCTAGTACGAGAAGTTTCTCTACCATGAATTCATATTTATGGACATTGCGTGGGATATCCAATAGTGATCCAATTGTTGTCATAGCATCAACTGCTCTGTTGTTTTCCCTCAATATTTGCTCAAATGTGATGTCAATGAAGAATTCCTTGAGGCTTTCCATCAGTTTCTTATACGAGGTGAGCTTGTCATCCTTTGTTTGGTATTCATCATTGATCTAATTGATGATTAGCTGAGAGTTCCCATAGACCTTAAGTGTCATAATCTACCATTGTACTACAATTTTGATTCCTATGACAAGAGCCTCATACTCTGCAATGTTGTTTGTGCAAGGAAAAGACAACTTATATGACTTTGGTATGCAATCTCCTTGTGGTGTGATGAAGAAGACTCTTGCTCCTGACCCATGTTGTGTGTAGGACTCGTAAAAATATACTTTCCAATGATTTGTTGCACTCAGATTAAAGATTGACTCATTGAGAAGTTCTGATACCAATGGGTTTTCTGAATATATAAGTGTTTTTGCTAGTTGGTCTACAATTACTTGTCCTTTGATGGCTTTTCGTTCTACATACTCAATGTCATATTTTGTTAGGATCATAACCCATTTATCCATTCATCCTGTGAAGTGTTACTTTTGAAAGAAGATACTTGAGAGGGTCTATTTTGGCAATGAGCTTAATCTGGTGAGCCAACATGTAGTGCCTGAATTTTTGTGCAGAGAATACTACTGCTAGGCAAAGCCTTCTCAATGAATGTGTAATTCAGCTCGTGTCCCACCATGGTTCTACTGATATAGTAAATGGATCTCTCTTTTCCTATTTCATCATGTTGAGCTAAGAGAGCACCAAGGGTTGTTGGTTGCTGATATGTAGAGTATCAATGGATTGTTTTGGATTGGCGACATGAGGACCGGTGGTGTTAACAAGTACTCCTTGATTTTGTTGAATTCAGGCACATTTCTCGTCCCACTTGTATGGTAGCCCCTTGGGAGTAGATGAGAATATGGGATAGCCTTATCTGCTAACTATGCTATGAATCGGTGAATGGATTGGAGCCTTCCCTGCAAACCCCTTAACTGCTTCAATGTTCTTGGTGCTTCCATCTCAAGAATCGCTTTGACTTTGGCAGGGTCTATCTTGATTCCCCTCATAGATACAATATACCCGAGGAGCTTCCCTAATTGTACATCGAAGACACACTTCTTAGGATTGAGCCTAACCTTGTATTCTTCTAGCTTGTCAAAGATGGAGCTTAGTGCTGCTATGTGATCTCGACGCTTCCTTGATTTGGCTAATATGTCATCCACATAGTCTTCCATAGTTTTGTGAATCATGTTGTGGAATATTAACATCATAGCTCTTTGGTATGTAGCTCTTGTGTTCTTTAACCCGAACAACAACATGTTCCATCAATAAGTCCCCCATGGACAAGTGAAAGTTGTCTTGTGTTGATCATATTTGGCTATCATAATCTAATTGTACGCTTAAAACCCATCCATCAATGATAGCATTTCATGCCCTGCTATCATATCCACAATCATGTCTATATTTGGGGGAGGGAAATCATCCTTAGGGCATGCTTCGTTTAGGTCTCTGAAGTCCGTGCAGATGCAGATGCCCCCAGTGGATTTAGAAATAGGTACAAGATTTGAAACCCATTCTGGATAATCAATTGGTCATATGAAGCCAACGCCAAGGAGCTTCTGCAATTCAAGTTTGACCAGTAATGTGATCTACAGATGCATCTTTCTTAGTTTTTGTCTTACTGGTTTCACCTCTGGATAGATGGCTAGATGATGAACCACAACTTCTAGATCAATACCAGGCATGTCAGTGCAGGTCCATGCAAAGTTTCCTTTCTTTCTCTGAAAAATGTAGCTAGAAGTTCATGTTCCTCGGTCAAAAGTGATTATGCATAGAAGGTGATATGTGGTGTTTCTTTAGTCCCTAGATTGACTAGGTTGCATTTTTCAGCTAGCACTGTCGATTTTTCCTAATGAACAACACTAAGGGAAAGATTGAATCCCTCATCCTTTGGTGCCACGAAGAGGTTTTCACCATCAGATACGTCCTTTTTTTTTACTATTTTTGAGTCAGAAAGTGTCATAGTGTGGTTTTCACTTAAAGACTTAGATATTACTCTTAAATTTTCTATTTTGCGACTAAGGGATTCAATCATTTCTCCATAGTATGCGTGTATTTTTGGCTCAATATCAAACCCAACTTTATGATCTCCAAATGGTAGATTATCTCACAATCCCATGAATTATGAGAGAGCCTCATCATTTTTGAATGTGTCTAAGATTGGTGGTCCTCGTTGATCATAATTGATGAGTTGGGGTAGACAAGTTTTAGTTCATTGGTCTAGTTACTTGGATCGAAAGATAGGGTATTGACCATGAAGAGGGAGGAATCCTCGAATAAAATGGGTAAGTTAGTGATGGGATCCTATTCACACACATTGGTTCCATCAAAGGTATAATTAATTATCTAAAGGTTAACCTATGGATACCGGTAACTGAGGAGGAGCTTTGAATTTTTTAACCGGGGCACCTTTGCCATGTATGGTTATCATCGAAGGGGTACATACTGTTGACCCCTAAGGAATGTTGGCATTAATGTCAAATGATAAAGTGGTCTTGCAGCTATAGGACTTCTTGGCATGTTAGAGAAATATTCAATTTGTCTATCTATCATATTGGGATAATATGTTTTGATGCATAAGGCTTGTGGTTTCTTGATTAAACTTTGGTGATACTTGGACATTGCTATTTCTCCAAAGGCATAACAGTACTTTACCAGTCTTGGATTAGAGATTGGCTTCATATGTTTCTCAAGGTAATAATAAAGTCTTTTATGTACATCATTCTTGTGAACTCCTAAGGTAATGCGTTTGCAATGACTACTATCAGCATATGAAATTGGAAAAGTATTTATACCATGTATTGCTTCACATGGTCAACATATTTTGCATAAGACATTTGCTCACTTTATACTCCTAATGAGTACCGGGCACTAAAAGTGACATAAAAAAATTCTTTGGGAAAGAAACCTTGTCGGGCATATTAAATATATGTTAAAGTTTATTCTAAGCCGTCGGGTATACTAAAAGATTAAAGCTTATTTTCAAAGATTTGTAAAAAGGAATTTGTTATATCATTTTTTCAAAGCCCTCATTAGGTTACAATAGGCAGAAAATCACATGAAGAGTTTGTTCAAGGTTTGAAATGATTAGGTGGAATGTTGTCGGTGGCTTGAAGTGACAAAGCTCGAATACACTGGGTAACATTATTTTTCAGTTTTCTTCTTATTTGACAATTATTTGTTGAAGGCTTAATCATTCAAAGGTAAACAATTTTTATTTTATTTTTTATGAAACTGTTGATTCTTCAGTTGGTATGTAAAAAGAAAAATGGACATGCAATTTATATGGTTAATTTTTGTTACTATTTTAAAACCCTATCTGGGTTTACAGATGTTTAGATTTGTTTACTTCATAAAGCAGATTTATTTTGATTGTTGTTGGTAATCTTTTCAAAAGAAACAAATTTATTTGTTTCTCTTGTTATTGGTCAGTTTTTGTTCTCTTGCTATGGGCAGTTGCTATAACTGAAAACTATTTCGATTGGAAAAGTAAAAAGATGATTATAAAAAGCAATGTTTTGACACTGTGAAAAAGTTTTTTTTTAAGAAGAAATAAGAGACCATCTATTGAGGCAGGATTTTGTAATTATAATGCAAAATAAGTTGTAAATACATTTAATATTTTGAAGACTCCCATTATGAGTTTTCAGGATGTTAATGTATTAGTTTTCTGAAAGTGATGGTTATACAATGAAACAGAGTAACCCTTTGTATCTTACTTTCTCTATTGTTTATGATTAAAATATGCCAGTGAGGCACAAGTTATCATTGCCAGTGAGGCATTGTTTTATTGCTAGTGGGGCATTTGAAATCTATCAGTGAGATAGTATTGCCAGTGAGGCTTTTGAAATCTATCAGTGAGATAGTATTGCCAGTGAGGCATTTGAAATCTATTAGTAAGATAGTATTGCTAATGAGGCATTGTAAACATAAAGTTTTTTAGATTAAGCCAGTGAGGAATCATTTATGGAGTCATTTTTCTACCCCTAGAGGGTTTTACACTCATCAAATTCTTTGTCTTATGGTCTCATTGCTTTGCTGTGATAATTTTTCAAGATTGTGATGATCTTTGGTTTGCTTTAATATTTCTTATTTCAGTTCTTTAATGATTGCATTCAATTCATGAATGTATTTATCATTGAAATATTAAAATCATAAATTATTCAATTCTTTTTAAGGAAAAAGTTAAAATTTGTTTTAGACACTGATTCACCCCCCCTCTCAGTGTATTCTTCACTCCAACAAGTGGTATCAGAGCCACACCCTTGAATAAACAAGCCTAATCAGCTTAAGGGTTGATAACTAGGACAAGAGTGATTATTTTTATCATGGAAAGTCAAGACAATAACAATAAGCCTCCAATATTTGATGGCACTCATTTTTCCTACTAGAAATTTAGAATGGAAAAATATCTATCTTCTTTAGGTTTTGATGTTTTGGAAGCCATTAAGGTTGAAAAAATTGTTACTGCCCCCTCTACACCTAATGAAAAAAAGTATTTTGGATATGATGCAAAAGCAACAAATGCAATATGTTGCAGTCTAAATAATGATATTCTTGTAAAAAATCATGGATTGAAAAACTGCCAAGGAAGTATGGGACAAATTAGCCAAAATCTATGGAGATGAAAAAGTGAGAGAAGCAAAACTCCAAACATATAGGGTTAGGTTTGAAGCCCTGAAAATGAACGAAGAAGAAAAGATTAATGACTATTTTCTTTTAGTTCAGGAAGTAGTGAGTTCCATAAGAGGTATAGGTGAGGAAATTGATGAACAAATTGTTGTCAAGAAAGTTCTTAGGTCCTTGACACATAAATATGATGCTAAAGTCTCAGTTCTTGAGGATAAAGATATGAAAACTCTATCTCTAGTTGAATTGCAAGGAATATTTTCAGCCTATGAAATGAGAATAGGCAGTGATGCTACCTTAAACAAAGAGGCCACCTTTAAGGCAACAAAAAGGGAGTCTAATGAAAACTCAGACACTGAATTAGACAATGAGGATGAATCTATTTTGGTCAGTAAATTAAAAAGAGGTTTAGGGAGATATAAAGGAAAATTTCCCTTCAAATGCTTTGAATGTGGAAAAATTGGGCATTATGCATCCCAATGCCCCAACAAAGACTCAAATAGTGATGAGGATCACAAGAAAAAAACATTATAAGAAGAAATCCTTCAATGCTAACGACTCTAAAAGAAGAAATAATTTTAAAACAAAAAGGAGCTTGCTTGCAAAAGATGCAGACTTTTTTGGTAGTCAATTTGATTCTCTTGAAGAGTAGGAAGAAACTCTTTTTATGGCCCGAATCACTCCTAGTGATGTGAAAATTCAAAATATTACAAAAGAGTCTGACAGTGAAGAAGGTGAAGTTGATTTAGAAGGTGAGTTGAAATGTGCATTGGGTAAAATAAAAGAACTCAATAAAGAAATCAACAAATATGATCAGTTAGTTGAAGAAACAAAGTTGGAATTGGAAGAGAATAAAATAATGTTAGAGGTTACAAAAACTCAATTAGAAAGTAAAGAGAATTAATGTAGTTCTTTAGAAGCTGAAATTACGAAGCTTAGAAAAGAACTTGAGTTAAATAACAACAACAATAAACTTGCTGATATGTTAAGTAAACAAAAGGAACATAAGGACATGACAAGCCTTGGTTTTGCAAAGGGTCAATGCTCCTATGATAATGAACTTAAGAGTGCAAATTCTCAAAAAATTCAAAAGCCTCTTAGAAATAATCTGTCATTTAGATTCTCAGGCTATTGCTTTCATTGTCATCAATATGGTCATAGGGAAAACAATTATAAATTTGTAACAAAAAGGAAGCCAAGCTTCTTGGATGGTAAAGTTTTTATTTTTCTTAACAACTTAAGATGCTACAGCTTCAAAAACCTTAGGCATATAGCCAAGTTTTGCAACTCAAATAATATTGACCATCAAAGGAAAATAAATAAGATAATAAAACATGTCTAGATGCCAAAAGGTGGTAAAAAGGTTGAGGCCATGATAGTTGAGGTTGCACTTCATGCAAAACGAAAGGATATTTGGGTAATTGACAGTGGTTGCTCCCATCATATGACTGGGGACAGAAACAAGTTCACTACATTTGAAAATTGTTCTTAAGGGACAATAAATTTTGGTGATGACTTATGTTTGCAAATTACTAGTAAGGGAACTGTTCTTTTAGAAAATAATACACCTTTAGAAGATGTCTACTTTGTGGATGGTTTAACTCACAATTTATTGAGTGTGAGTTAGATTTGTGATAGTGGTTACAAAGTGATGTTTACTACACATGGATGCAAAATAATTAAAAACTTAGGGCAAGAAATTGCCTCTAGTTTAAGAACAAAAGGCAACATCTATAACTTACATGGATCTGAAAATGATGGCAAGAACAATGTATGCTTCATGATTCAAATAGAAGAAAGTAAGCTTTGGCACAGGAGGCTAGGGAATATAAATTATGAAAACTTAGTAAAGATCAGTAAGAACAAAAATGTAAGAAATGTCCCTATTATATCTAAACTAGAAGGTGATACTTATAAAGAATGTCAAGAAGGTAAACAAACAAGGTCCATTTACAAGACCAAAGAGAATTCATCTACAGAGCCCCTTCAATTGGTTCACATTGATTTGTGCAGTCCCACAAGGACCAGGTCACTGAATGGAGAAAGGTACTTTATGTTGTTCATTGTTGACTACTCAAAAATGACTTGGGTCACCTTTCTTAAACATAAATATGAAGCCTTGAATAGATTTAAGGTGTTCAAGAAAATGGTAGAAAGAGAAACATGATTCAAACTGAAATGCTGAAGATCTAACAATGGAGGCAAATATACCTCTACTGAATTTCTAGAATATTGTGAGAAACATGGTATTAAGAGACAATATTCAACCCCTAGAACACCACAACAAAATGGGGTAGCAGAAAGAAAAAATAAAATAGTTAAGGAGATGGATAGAACTATGCTTCATGATGTAGGTTTGGTAAATACTTATTGGAAAGAAGTTGTTCATACAACAATTTACATCTTAAATAGAGTGCAATTAAGATTGAAGACTAGGTATACACCTTATGAACTCTGGTATGGTAAATTTGCAAATATCTCTTATTTCAAAAAAATTGGTAGTAAATGCTATATTAAGAGGGATGCAGGTAATCTAGGAAGTTTTGATTCACAAAGTGATGAAGGAATATTTCTAGGTTATTCTACACACAACAAGTCATATAAATGTTACAATAAAATATTGAAAAGAATTTTTGAAAGCTCTAATGTCAAAGTTGTTGAAATGTGCAGCAAGCTAAAAATAAGTCTGATGATCAGCAAAAAGAAGAAGGTGACATATTGAATGAAACTGATATAAAAGAGGAATCAAAAGAAGGATCAAAACATGAAGTGCCTCAAGAGACTCCACCAAGTATTAAGACACCAGTAAGTTCCAAAGCCTCTAAAACAACCTCTAAAACTCCTGCTTATACCCCTTCTAAAAAGTAATTAGAAAGAAATCACCCACATGAACATATAATTGGTGATTTATATTCAGGAATACACACTAGAAGGAAGATTAGTGAAGCAAATCATGAGGTTCATTTATCTTTAGTTTCATAGTTAGAATTCAAAACATATGCAGAAGCTAGCCAAGACAAACTATGGATACAAGCTATGCAAGAAGAACTAAGTCAAATAGGAAAGAACAACACTTGGGAACTTGTACCAAGGCCAAAAGATAAAAATATTATTGGGGCTAAATGGGTTTTAGGAACAAGCTTGATGAATAGGGAAACATAGCTAGAAACAAGGCTAGACTTGTCTATAAAGGGTACTCTCAAATAGAAGGCATTGACTGTGATGAAACTTTTGCTCATGTTGCTAGATTGGAAGCAATAAGGATATTTCTTGCCTTCTCTATATATACAAAATTTAAAGTTTATCAAATGGATGTTAAAATTGCCTTCTTAAATGGTGATCTTGAAGAAGAGGTATATATGGAACAACCAAAAGGTTTTATTTGTGCAGGGAAATAAAATCATGTATATAGGTTAAAAAGGGATTTGTACGGTCTAAAAAAATATCCTAGAGCTTGGTACTCCAAATTAGAAAAATACTTGCAAATCCAAGGATTCACCAAAGGTGGAGTAGATAGCAATTTGTATTTTATTACTAAAAATGACAATATTCTGGTAGTAGTGGTCTATGTTGATGATATTATTTTTGGTAGTAATGATGAGCAGCTATCTCTTTCATTCCTTGATGTTATGAAAAAGGAGTTTGAAATGTCAATGATAGGAGAACTTACATTCTTTTTAGGATTACAAGTTTCTCAACTTCCAAAAGGAATTTTCATTTCTCAAGTCAAATATACAAAAGAAATGTTAATCAAGTTTCAAATGGATGACAATAGACCTATAAGCACACCAATGGAAACTGGTTGTAAACTAGGTAAGGATGAGGATTCGCCTAATGTGGATCAAACATTATACAAATCCATGATTGAAAACTTACTTTACTTAACGACATCTAGGCTTGTCATAATGCAGGTTGTTTGTTTGGTAGCAAGGTTTCAAGCCTCCCTAAGAAAACCCATTTAAATGTAGTCAAACGTATTTTGAGATATATAAATGGTACAATAGACTACAGTCTTTGGTATCCTAGGAATGATAATTTTACTCTGTTAGCTTATATTGATGTTGATTGGGCTGGTTGCATTGATGACAAAAAAAGTATGTCTAGTGGAGCATACTTTCTAGGTGGAAAACTTGTTGCCAGGCAAAGCAAAAAGCAAGAACCTATCTCATTATCTATTGTTGAGGCAAAATACATTGCTGCAAGTGCCTTTTGTACACAAGTACAATGGATGACACAAACTCTGCATGATATACAGGTTAAGGTATCGAAACCAGTTTCTATTTTGTGTGATAACACTAGTGCACTCAATATCTCCAAAAATCCTGATATGCATTCACGTACCAAGCACATTAAGATAAAATATCATTTTCTAAGAGAAAAGGTTGTTGGATGTTGTGGTTGTGTTGCTGATATGTGGTTGTCTTTGATGTCAACACTATTAGCATTGATGTATTGAAGGCTATATATGTCAGGATATTGAGAAAATTGTTAAAGAAAGAGTTGCGGGTTGATAGTGGAACAATGAAGTTCATGAAGGTTTCTTGCTCAGTATGTTGATGATCAATCATTGTGGATTAAAGCATTTATTTCTGCGTGTATCTAGTTTATCCACCAAAAGTTTTAGAGGTCCGTGTGAAGATTTAATTGTGTTATGAATAGTTGTGTTCTTGCAGTCTTTCTGTGAATTCAGTTAGTGTTCCTAATTGAATTTGATGTGATTCTAATAATTTAAGTTGCTGCGGATTCTTCTCTATTGATTCATGAAACTTGTGGATGTTTCTAGATCATGCTTTATCTTTGTTGCATGTCCATGTTGATCGGTTTCGTGGTTGGTGATTTTTCTCTTTTGTGTTCTTGGCCGACATGGTGGTTGTAACGTGTTGTGGATCCTTGGAGATTAAAATTTGAATGTTTGGCACACTCGAGGATGTTGTTTTGGGCCACTATATAATATTGGCTAATGGTGTTTCATTCGCATTGAAAATTTACTTGTAAATTTGGGCCGACATTGTGTACATGTTTTATATTTCATATTTTATTCTGGCTGACAAAGTTGTTGATGTAAATCCATGCTGCGATATATAAGAGCGAACTTGTTTCAGGCGTAAGTGAAGGTGTGTATGAGGAGCAGAAAGTGCAAGTGTGCTAACAAGGATCTAATCCTCATTCATTGCAGAGCAGTGTGAAGAATTTTGGTTGAAATGTGATGAGCACTCGCTAACTAAAACTCGGGTAATTAGGGCTTTGTAGAAGCTTTCTCCGCTCATACCCTACTGATCAACTTGAATTTCTCGTAAGACATCAGGTCTTCTTGGGCGCTGAGCCCTCTTGTATTTGAGCAGTGAGCTCTAGGCAGTGTGCCTGAATGCATGTGCATTCCCATTATTTTTCTTTATACTTTTAATAGGGTATAATATTGTGGAATGACATCCAACGTGGTTTTTCCCCTAACAGGGTTTCCATGTAAAAAATCTTGGTGTTTTTTGTGTTTCAAATGTGTTGATTGTCTGTGGTTTATTGTTAATTCATCATATCTGAGATTAAGTAAAGTTAAGTTTGAAAAGTTTAAATATTCTGAGACAACTGATTCACCCCCCCTCTTAGTTGATTGTCCTTGTTTTTCCAACAATTGGTATCAGAGCAAGTTTCTCTGAAGAAGTTTAAAAGCTTGAGGTGATCCAAGATGACATCATACAAGAAGGATGGAACAAAATTCTCTCTGTGGAAAGCCAAAATGGAATGTCATTTGAGGTGTATTGGTGAACCCTTCTGGAAGATTACAAAGAACAGATATGTTATTCCTAAGAATGGTCCTTCCACTCCTAATGAGATTAAAGGGGCTGAGATTAACATCAGGGCTATTGAAGCTTTGTTGAGTTCTCTGATAGATTTGGAAATGACAAATGTGATGGATCTGAAGACAACTCATGAGATCTGGAAGAAGCTGGAGGCTTTGTATGAAGGAGATACACTTGTGAAGGTCGCTAAGCTACAAAGTTTGAAAGGAAAGTATGAAACGTTGAAGATGGGTGAATATGAAAATATTTATTCTTTTATGAAAAGAGTAAATGAACTTGTGATGGGTATTGGATGTGTCGGTGGTACCTTGGATGAACAAGAAATTGTAGCTAAAGTGCTCAGATCATTGCCT
>VDFB02214850.1:0-10114 GCA_007258455.2 Sequoia sempervirens | reverse complement strand
AATATTTTCATGTTTCTAGAATTCAATGTTTATTATGAGTTTTTTGTTTAAATTTGAGAATATAGATCTTATTATTTTCATAATTTTTATTAATACTATTAGATTTACATAGAAATCAACATTGAATTCAAAGGAAGTTGTGTAAAAAGTAAAAAAAAGGAGTTTGAAGAAAAAAATGAAAGAACATGACAAGTTGTAAATTGTAATATCAAATCTCAAGTTTTAAGGTGAATTATATTTGTCTTTATTCATTTTGTGCTTGTCACCTTCTCACATAGTTCAATTGAAATCATTTTCCTTTGATTGTTTTCTTTTTGTATTTGTTTACTTGACTTTATGATTATGTTAGCATGTTCCTAGTTAATATATGTCATTGATATGTGCACACCTTAAGTGGCCCATGTTGACACAAGTGAACATATGTTGTATTTCTATCTCACATTCCTAAATGGTTCATGTTGGCACACCTAAGAACATATGGGTGTCGTAAAGAAATTTAGACATTCCTAGGGAACCAATATGACTGTCCTTGATTCTTATGGTCATACAAATCAAAGATTACCAATTTTTAATGATAATGAAATGGAATGTGAACATTAATTAAATTTGGTCAAACTTTCTTACTGATGAAGACATGTATAATTCATCATCATGCTGAGGAAATGACCAAAGTCTCTAACTTTGAATGAGCATGAAGCCAAGAATGCAAAGAAAAGAGAAAGAATGAGGCAACTTTGTGAAGGAAGGAAATTGAACACCATAAAAGACATGCACAGGTATGTGCGGGATCATCTATGGAAGCAATTTATAGAAGTGGCAAAAATTGGAAAAAAATGGGTGTTAGGCAACTTGATGTAAAATTTGAATAAGTTATCTATATTATTTCAAAAATATGTAAGAATAGAATCTGTAGAAAATTGAATGTTGTTTCTAAACTACTAGGTTTATTTAAAATAAATAAAATCTATTTGGTGAAAATTTGAAATTCAATGTAGTAGTACTTAAATTTCGAGGAAAAAATAAGAAGTAGGTGTCTGTTTGACCACCCTAACCAAAAATAAAATGATAATATTTTTTTATAAAATTTTAGATATAAGTAGATGACTCATGTCTCGATGTGATGCATATTTTTTGTAATTTTTCCAAGTAATGAATTAATTATGAATTTTTATTACAACTTTTAAAATATAAAACACAAATGATCTAATACATAACTTGGTCAAAACTTCATGAAATTTATTTTTTCTTTTTTTAATCCTATATTATGTGAAGCATAGAATGTGATGCATGTTTTAGTTCAAAAAATGTATCTGGATTTGAAATTTATAGATGTTTTTCAATCAGTCTATTGATTAGGACTTTATTCATAATTCAAATAGAAAATGAATAATAATTATTTATTAAATTCAAAGTAAAGCATAATTTATATTGGTGGAAAGCTGAGAATCTCCTTTAAAAACCATTTTCATTTCATCAATTTCGAGTAAAAAAATCCATCAGCCACATACCTACAAATACCCATCATATCACCACTTTTTGGCCCATCATGTGATCACACATACTATACCTATTCAAGAGGAACATGAAACATCCATGCAATGTGAGAGAATGTGGAATTGGCATCACAAAGGAAACAAATGCAAAACCTCCATGCAATGAGATAATTGAATCAAGAAGTTGGGGGCACGCCATCTACCACAAGTCAAATTGAAGGCATACCATCTACAACATGTCATGTTGAAAGTACATCAAAATTCACATCTCGAGTTGGAGACACTCCATCTTCCACATCTCAAGTTGAAGGTACACCATATTTTACATCTCAATTTCAAGGTATGTCATCCTTTTCATATCCAGTTGAAGGTACACCATATATCCCCAATGTTGTTGGTATTCCTAATGTTGAGAAAACTCTACCTTTGAGAACACCTCCCAGATTTTTGCATAGAAAGTCTAAGTATTTGATTTATATTGATGCTAATATTTTGAACCAATGGTTGATAAGATTCCAAAGCATGTACTTGTCAAAGATATGTTAAGAGGATATGGAGATTATTTTTGAGAAGTTAAAGAAGACCATAAAATGTCAACTATTTGTTCAAATGACAAGGCAAATAAAATTTAGGCCCATCATGAAAATTCTTCACCTAAGAACATTGGATGATTCAAGTGAGAAATCTATTGTGAAGAATCTAGTGAGTGCATATGAGAGTGTGGGTTCTACCACATGCACGCAAGATAGTAATTCCATTCGATGTGTCATGACATAAAAAATGGTAAGCAATCAAACCAAGAAAGCTCACCTCATTACAAAGACAAGTAAATCATTAAAAATAAGTAGATCATATCTAATGAGAGTCATGGGAAGGCATAAAAAGAGTGGAGGATGCAAATAACAATGAATTATGGGAATTCTATAATAGACTACCACAAAAAGATAAAATAATTGTTGAAGCCTTGAGATCCCTAATTGAAGAATTCTGGAAGAATAACACAAGGGTTTCTCCCAATCAAAGAGATGTTTTAAGGAGAGTTGGTAGTCAAATTCGTCAACCACATCCAAAGAAATTTTTGGATTCACTCAAGCATAAGTTTTTTCTAAATTTCAAGAGATGTATCCTCAAATTAAAAATATTCAAAGATATTTTGAAATGATAAAGCATTTTTATGTAAAAATAAATCACACATGTACAACTTGTTGTTGTAGAGTACATATTGAATTTTCTAATAAGTATGATTTTTATCAACATATATATTTAGATTTTCATATTAACAATATTTAAATGTAGGAATGTAACATAAGGGTTCCAACTAGATCTTCAAGGGATTTCATGTCTAGCATTTTATGTGAAAGAGTGGATGATCATATTTTTTACAAGAACTTATGCTTGGATGTCATGCATGTGTTCATTGTGGTGGCTTGCAACATTTTCCAATTTGTGAACATATGGATCTAATACATATAAGGTAGTGGCCTATAGTCTAAACGATGGCAAAGAAGCAAAAATGTGTGAATTGGTTAGCGAAAATATTCCAATGTATCAGTTTATGGGAATTTTTTGTGAGAATATAGTATATGAGTATGCAAGGACACATTACCACTTCATACCATCATTTTAGTTGTTGAATTTGCAGAGAACTACACACTACAGTCATAGAATGAGGTATGATCACAATATTACAACTCCAAATAGATTGTTATATTTGTTCATATATCATTCATTCATGTAGGTGATATTATAGAGGACGACAAGAAGATAGTGAGGGAGTACCTTTTTTACATCAATGATGACCAAAAAAATTCTATAGAGATTGTGCAAGGTTTCTTTCAGATGTTCTATCGTGATTTGGCTAGTAGGGGCATATCATTTCATTAAAATATCATATGGTCAAATAATTGTGCATCATAATTCAAGAACTCTTAGATGTTTTATTGGTTGAGAATGATGCATAAGATCAATGGTGTTCAATATATGTGGAATTTATCTAAGTCTGAGTATGGAAAGGGGGAACATGATGGTGCGGTAGAATGTATTAAAAGAACTTTAGCAGAAGAAGAGTTAAATTACAAAGATAATACAAAGTTGACATATGCAAAATCTATTGTCGAGTTATGTAATGCTAGAATGGGTCCAAGTAATGAAGGTAAGTCTTTAGTTCATAGATCTTTTTGGTTGGTAGATGATGCTAACATTGCAAATTATGAGGATTGTTGTACATTGATAGGATTGAGTGATATGCACTCTTTTAAAGGCTCTAATATAGGTTCATGGAGTATCCATACATGATAGATGGTATGATTTTGTTCTTCATATATAGATCAAGCCTAGAATAAGTGTGAGTCAAAGGAGTGGGTGGACAAATGGTGTACAAGACCTTGAGACCACTTGAGATGTATCAAATCTTGATAACACTACAACTCACAGAGATGGAAGAATCCATTAACTTTGACTACATGTCATATCTAGTCCAACCGGGTAAATTATTCACATGGAAATTTAACAAAATTCAATTTTTTTATCTTAATTTTTCAGTAAATTCATCTCATTGAAGGAACATACCATTGCGAGACATGTTTATGCAGTTATTGTAGTTGAAGAAAATGAAGAAGGAACGAATTATTATTTGTGTCATGTTGAGGAAAAAAAGAAATTGGAAGCCTTTGTTATAGATGGAAAAATTTCATTGAGTACCCTATAGGATTAATGGTTGTTACTAGAATGTGGATTAGAAGGTACCTAATGAAGAATTCTAATTTGTGGTTGTTCAAGGACTTTGAGAGAAATATGAATATTCTTCATTATTCTAACCTTGTTGTGGCATCAAACATTCATTTGATGAAATATGGGGGTAAACCATTGAACAAGAACATATGAAAAGTTCGTAAGTTTGAACACGAGGAAATACTTGACACAATAAAGAGTAGAGTGGATCCAAATAGTATATTGGATTGGATATAAATGCAAAAAAAGTGTAATTTCAACCTTATTTGTATATGTGTACAAGTAATATTGAATACAATCTAAAAAATATTTGTGTAATATTAAACTTATACATCCTACAATGTTTTCTGCAATCTAAAATTGGGCTTAAATGAATGTAATGTGTTACTAAATATTCATGTATGTTCTTATTGAAATTCAAATAATTTTTTTTTAGGTAAGCTATAAAATATCATCAATGAGTAACATAAATGTGGTTCTAAAAAAATTGGTTATTCATACAGGAAAATAATGATTCTAAGAAAATTGGCTATTCATACACCATTAGTGATATCATTTTGTTGTTCTTAGTCTATTGAATTGACATATTCTGAATAATCCTTCATAGATTATTTGTTACTTTAATGTGACAACTAATTCATGAAGATGCATATGTCATTACTGTGATAATCCTTCATAGATCATGTCATAAAAAGAGTGCACCAAAATAGGATAGGCTATATCTTAGAATTCATGGCATACAGAAAATTTTACCCTGGGGATATAGGGTCATGTAGGCCACTCTACAATAACCTCTCATATTTTGAATACTAGAAACCATTTGGTTGTGGTGAAAGTTTTTTTGCTACCCTAAAAACTATCATATACATGCAATGAGAAGTTTCAAGGTAGCCTAATCTTTATTTTGTGTGTCATGGGATCAAATTTTCAACACCCAGACATCTGGGTGGATATTTTTACTCTAGGCATGTTCCTATTTTACACCCTAGCTCTCCCAAGCATTCCATACTATATTGTGTCAACGGTTTCTCTTAAGAGCCCTAAGTGCAAAAAATTGTTGAACTTTGGAAAACTGTATTTCAAAATTCATGGTATGTAGGAATATTTTTTCTAAACCTATAGGGTCTTCTAGGGACCCTCTACAATAAGCTTTCTCAGATTTTGAAGATTCAAAACCATTTGGCTGTGGTGAAAGGTTTTTTGTTGCCCTAAAAATCGTCAGATGTATGCAATGTGAAGTTGTAAGGTAACCTAATTTTTGTTATGTTCATCATAGGGTCAAACCATCAGTTCCAACACATCTTATTGGGTGGTTTTATGCTAGGAATGCTCTTGTTTCACTCCCCAACTTGCTCGAACATTTTAGACTACATTGTGTCAATGCTTTCCCTTAAGAGCTCTAAGTGCATAAAATTTTTGAACTTTGATGAGCTATATCTAAAAAGCCATGGTATGTAGGAAAATTTCATCTAAACCTATAGGGTCTCATAGATCCCCTCTACAATAGCCTCTCTCATTTTTGAATACTCGAAACTATTTGGCCGTGGTGAAATTTTTTTGCTACCCTAAAAACCATTGGATGCTTGCAATGTGAAGTTGTAAGTTAGCCTAATTTTTGTTTTGTTTAACCTAGGGACAAATTTTCACTACCAAAACATTTGGATGGGTGGTTTTATGCTAGTAATTATCTTATTTTTCTCCCCAACTCGCCCGAACATTCTAGACTACATTGTGTCAAAGCTTTCTCTTAAGAGACCTAAGTGCAAAAAATTTCAAACTTTGACAGATTGTATCTCAAAATTGTTGGTAGGTAGGAATATTTTGTCTGACCTATAGGGTCTCGTAGGGCCCCTCTACAATAACCTCTCTTATATTTTCAAGAATCAAAACCATTTAGTCGTGGTGAAAGTTTCTATGTTGTCCTAAAAATTGTTAGATGCATGCAATGTGAAGTTGCAAGGTAGCCTAATTTTGTTTTGTTCATCATGGGGTGAAACCATCAACACCAACACATCTAAGTGGGTGGGTTTATGCTATGCATTCTCCTATTTTTCTCTCTAACTCATCTAAACGTTTCAAGCTACATTGTGTCAACGCTTTCTCTTAAGATGCTTAAGTGCAAAAAATTGTCAAACTTTGACGGACTATATCTCAAAGTTTGTGGTATGTAGGAACATTTCATATAAACCTATAGGGTCTCATAGGGCCCCTACAATAACCTCTCCTCATATTTTGGAAGTCCTTCAAAGTCATTTTTCCATGGTGGAAAGATCTTTAGAGCATTGTCTCTAAACTATAGATGCATGCATGAAGTTGAAGGTGGCCTTCCACCTTTTGTTCTCCAGGCCCGGAAGCGAATATTCAAAACTCCCAACATGCTCTCAAAGGCATGTCCATTAATTCAGAATAGTCCTTTTGCACCCCAACCTCCTCGAATCGTTCTAGAATACACTATGCTCCATGTTTTCTCTTAAGATCCGAAGTGCAAAAATTCGACAAAATCTGATGCATCGATCTGGATTTGATAAAAAATTCCCAGATCTAGGAATTATATAGGTGCATGTGGAGGCCCCTCTACAACCCTCTCAACTTTAAGACTGTAAAACCATTTGTCCACGGCAAAAAATCTCTGCATCACCAGCAAAATCATCACACGTAAGGAAGGTAAGGTAGCCTTCTATTCATTATGCGCCTTCATGGGGCTAAATCACAACAATTCAACATGTCTCAAGTTGGGCATATCTATGCTAGGCATTACCATTTTTCAATTCCCAAATTCCAACATCAGGATACATTGTAACTATAATTTTTTTCATTCTCAAGAAATATGCAAAACACCCCTTGAAGTCTCCATCCTTCAAACAAAACAATGGCCCCTAAATAAACTTCTTTTGGGAAAATTTGAGCTGGTGAGACATATACCTTTACAAAATCCACACCTTGTTGTTGAATGATACTTAATACATCTGGTGGGTTCACATCTTTGTCCAAATTCTCTAGCAAGATAACATGTGTGGAAGAACATAACTTATGTTGGTCTTGCAACTCTTCTTATCTTCTAGGTCGACAAGAAATATTCATAGAAATATGTTCCACAAACTGCTCCAAGATATTGTGTTTAGCTTTGTTATTAATAATTGTCATACCCCTAAAATGCAATTTTTTACATGACTTTGATGGCTGGTTAGTGGGAAGATCTAAATTTCTAGCATGATTGAGTTCACTTTGTGACTTGTAATCAATAAATTCATCTTTTAATGATTCCAAGCAATCATTTCCATCTTCAATACAATCGGATGAGCTAAATCTTTACACTCTGAGCAACAATGCATACCACTTGACTATAATAATGATGAGCCAACTCTTTAAAACACCACCTTACAATTGTCACAACCCTCTTTAATTCTAAGCTTATGTTAATCTATTATTTAGTTTTAAAAAGATAATAAGAAATGTCAAATTTCATGTTAATCAACAAAATTTAAATCTGATGCTCTAATGTCCACAACACTAGGGAGGTTACGCTCCCTAAAAGAAATTAAGATTTTGTAATGTGCATGATGTATCCTCGTGCAGACTGTTACTCATAGTGGTGGCACTAGAAAGAGGAAGGGAACGTTACCAGTTGGAGGAGGAGGAAGAAGAAAAGGAGGTGGTGGTTTGGAGAATAGGGGAGACATGTTTGTAGACTGGGGGAAAAGAGGAGGTGAAGCCTCCAACTGCAAGAGGAGAGGATTTGTAGGGGAGATGATGAGAAAAAGCTGAGGAAGGGATTGGGAAGTGATCTTTTGGATATTCTGAAAGCCCAACAAATTACGGTATGTAAACCCTACTGATAATTGGTGCTCAAACGATTTTAAATTTGAGAGGAAGTCTCATAAAGTCCTGTTAAATATTAACGAATTTTATGTTTCTTTGATCTCCCTCGATTGTAATGGCTTCATATAGTCTGTCTCATCCACTGGGTTGAAGCTAAAAATCTTTATGTAAACCTTAATTTTATTTATGTATTAGCAGAGCTAGGGTTTCAGTCTCAAACTCGTATTCATAACTCTATCTTTCCTTCGTTCGATTTTAATCCTATCATAAATTACCGAGGGTTTAGGTGTATGGGTATTCATAAATAAATGCCTAATGTTGAACTACTGGAGGGAAAAGTTGTGGATTTCCATTAGTATTCTATAAGACCTAGAAGGGTTAGGCATTTAGGTTGATTTGTATACCTGTCTCGAGCTGAGATAATTGTTTCTTTAGATTTCATAATTTGTGAGTTGTTGGAATACCTACCTCAGTAGGTAGTTCAGTTGTCTGATAAACCAGGGTTTGCATTAATTATTCCTTAACGATGGTTCCAAGTTTGGACACATGAAGAGCTACATACACACTTCTTTCAATTGCTAACATTTACTCTTCATGGGACAGCTTGGTCTTGTTTAAGAGGATAAAGGTTGTTGCAGCTTCATTGTGTGATATCTTTGGATCTTTTCTTTGTTGTACTTCACGATGCAAAGATGGTAAATATTTCAACAGACCTATTTTAAGTGCATGTATTATAATGAGGAATGTTGAACCTTAAGCTCCCTGACTTGTTGATATAGCTCACAGACCACATGCTGAGTGGAGAGAAGCTTCTTTTTGCTATTTGTCAGCTATCTTTCAGTTATTCCATTTATGTGAAGCGATTTCACTTCCAGCGAAGGTATTTTCTGGTCCATTTCTGTTTAATTCCATGTTTTGGGGTGTAAATATTTTATTGTTTCCAAGCTCATTTGTAATGGGCTTCTATGCTTCTTTACAAATTCTTCTTTCTCCTTTATCCTTGATTAACATTGTCAGATAATGAAATTTATCAGTTTTCATTTAAGAGTACATACTACCATGCTGTTGGTGCTTGTGAGTATAGCCAATTCGACTGTTCTTATTGATGCATCTTCTTTCAGTATGAAGTCTTTTTTTCAATTCAGATACTGAACTTTATGTGTGATGATGGGATGTCTTGATGAAATCTGTTTATATGTTTATTTTTTTGTAAATTTAGCTGTCTACTACTGCGATTTCTTTAACTTTTGAAGAATGCACCTTTGGCTCATGCATTTTGTCTGGCATTCAATTAATGTGAAATGGACACATTCAACATAGAATGGAGATATTGCTTTGGCTTATTGATTTTGGCTTATTGCTCTGGCTTGTGCAATTAGTGTTACTATTGATGCTTTCTTAAATTCTACTACATTGAAAGTACTAGAAATACAAGCGTTTCATGAGTGTACCCATATCTTAGTTACTGCAAATGTTCCATTGATGTCTGCCTTTGGATAGTCATACATTGAGTAGTGGGCAGTGAAGGTGTGATGGAATCATGTTGAGCACGTACTCTTTGGGTCATCATAGTACCAACTGAAATTATGAATATTTGTCCAATCTACTTTGACTATGAACCAATCATTCCTAACTGTCATGTGTATTGAGTCTGTGTCTTTTGGGGATCTTCAAACTTTCGTGCAAGTAGTGTCTCACATTTTTTTAAAGCCTGGAGTTACGGGCTGGTTGGCGGTCCTAGGTTGGGCTCATATTGCACCACCTCACTCCTCCAATGTGATTAGGATATTTATATATTGTAGTTTAAGTTTGGAGTATTATCAGTTTATGAGATCACTGTAAAATGGTCTAGTGAAGACTCTTGACATATAGATTTTACTGTGACACCCAAGTAGAAGCTATATGTGTTTCATATTTGGCTTATATTCTTCAGAGGCATCCTTGAGCCTTATGGAATGAATTGTAACAAGCGGTTGACAAATAGGTAATGTTGCCTTATTTCTTTATAGCATATGACTGTGATCCTCAAGATAAATTGATGTAAGTATCTTTGTCAAGGGATAATGATATCT
>VDFB02214849.1:0-16128 GCA_007258455.2 Sequoia sempervirens | reverse complement strand
ATCTAGGAGGGGACGTCATACCAACCTGCATGTCTTGATCAGTAACAATAATTTCATCTATGAGATCCTTAGGTACGTGATCAGTTCTTTGTCTCTTAGGGCTTGGCTCAGGTGGTGGTGATGGGGGACTACATTGTGGTGAAGATTTTAATTCAATGATTTTGACAGCCCCAGGTACTTTGAGTATTGGGCCTGGTCGTGAAGGCACCTTCATTATTTTCTTCCCTTTTCTGTCTACTTCTTCCTCATCACTGCTAGTATCCCTTTTCCTCCTATAGATGGGCCGCCTTTCTGTAGGCTGACATATTGGCCTTGTTTCAATTGGCATATCACTTTGTCCTTGCATATCCAGACTTAGCCTTAAATTTATCTTTCTGGTTGTCAAGGTGTCCATTATCTCCATGAAATTCTTCATTAAAAAGTCAATTCTCTTCTGGTATGGAGTGAATTCCATCAATGGATCATACGTCGGATCCATTTCATGCACAATATCCAGAGTTTACTATAAGCCATCCACCTTGTTCAATCTCGCGGTCTATTTAAATCAAATTCATTCTCGATCAGTCCTTAGGGAAATTGAACTCATGTGCAATTTCACCTTTATTCTTTTGTCCTAAAAAGAGCAAAGAAACCTTCAGATCATGTCGTCACTTTGGACCAAATCCTCAAAATGGTAATCAACAGTTAATTTGTCAAAATGTGTCTAGCCTCCCTTTGAAAAAATGTAAAGTCGACACTCATCGGTGATAATCGTGGAATAATGTTCCCTTCCCCTTCCAAATAGGATATCTTCATGAATACACCCCATCTGCTACATAACTTCGCAAACCCTAGTCTTGCGGCACATTGTATGGTAGTATGAGGGTTCCTTTGAAATCTATATATATTCTCGTACAAGGTTGACCGGATATGGGATAATGTCACCCCAAGCATAAAAACCCTAATTTTGGTTTCCCTCTCCTTCGCCTAAGGAAATCATGCAAATTCTCGAGGGATCCTAGGGTACATTTACCATCAATCTAGCCCTCAATCTTGCAGCAAAAATCTTTATCATATTGCACATAACTGGTACTTTCCTTATTATAGGACAAATCTATAACCCATATCTGTACTGGCAATCTTTCTCCATTAATTGATTGTCTTAAGTTCATCTTCTCAGCAAATAAATTAGCATTCCTAAACAGGAACATATGCATCAACATGGAATACCTAAAGAATTGAGTACCAATATCACCATTCCGTGAGTTTCCGGATACCTTCATGTATCCTCTCCACCAAAAAAGAAACAAAGCCATATGTTTTCATGAGAAGAGGGGTGTTGGTGTATTTGCACCGGCGGAAATGTATGCAACCTACATTACTACACCGTGGTCAAAACCCCAAAATCTGACATAGTGAATAGAAAGTAGCCGTGAGTTATTTTCCAAACAATCTAACTGGCAACCCCTGGCCGCCTTTGGTTGATGTGAAATTGTGAATCCCCTTGCCTTTAACCGTGATGAGGTGGAAGCAGCCTAACCCTAAAAAGAGATTTCAATTTTGTATACTCCTTCATTTATTCAAGATTAATAGGAACCAAGTCATCACTTGGCTCACTCAAATCAAAAGTTTGTTGGATAACATCTCTGTTAATTTCCAATAGAACCCCTCCATCATTATCTCTGATTACCCGTGTGATAGGGTCATATCTTATGGCCACTGCTCTAAGTAAGTCCACATCAGGAAACACATTTGGAACAACCAGCTTCCCATGTCGTACTCCATCCATTTGAAAAGGATGAGGCAAATTCCTCTCATTCATACCATAATTTGAACATTTTGTAAGCGCAGGAGTGGAACCCCAGCATCAACAATGTTGGAATTATTACACACCAACCCTCCCCTAGGATTTTCCTCACATCAACACTCTCAAACCTTTCCCCTTCACATTTGTTGATAATGGAAATTGATCTAGGAAATCATCATACAAGTTTCTTTTCAAATACTCAATGTGGCTAGAGTGCTACTTGGTTGGCACAATTTTAGACAAACTAGGGCTTCACTATAATGTTACACTTGAAGTGGCTATGACTAAGCAGAGATAGGAAATTACAGAGTAAAAATACCATAATTCCTCACAATTTATGATTAAACAATAGCCCTAACAAAATATTTTAATGAACTCAGTGACAATCATAGCAGACCCCCCTTTCCCAAATTTAGGTGCAGAATGATTGGGAAATAGAGAAAATTAACTCATGGCTTTTTTTGCACAAACTCCAATTTCTGGCAGCAGCTACTCGGAATTTCACCTTTGGCTCTGAAACTGTTTTCACGAAATACATGGATGCTTTGTGATACAAATGAGACGAGTAAATTGATTTTATGTCGATCAAATTCTTCTAGTGGATGTCTCATCCGCCATTAAAGCTCACTCGCGGGCCACACGAATGGCTCCAAACATAATTTTATACATATTTAAATTTGAGTCGTTGATCCTTCAGTTTGATCAAATCATCGACGACCATCTTCAAAACAGGTTGACATAATTGCCAACACGGAAATAAAGGGGCCCACTATGTCATATGCCGTGAAGGAATGACACATGTATACCGCCTCGCCATATCACAATCCTTTGATTTTATCATCGCTGGATGGCGGGCAATCACAATCTTTTACCATAAAGCCCGGCCCCTTCAAAAATGGTCACTTCGCCCTTTCCTTAACCCGCCGCTGCCTTTCCCCTTTAAAAATCATAACATCTCGCTGAAATAAAACACTTGCATCTTACAAGTAATAGTAATCTGCCCCTTAATACATTTAAAACTGGCGAATGCTTTCTTCACTCCTTAGGCTTCATTGGATGAGACACGTGGCAGGCACCTGCGACATCGCAATCCCAAAATTCTTAATCGTAGGATGGCAGGCACCATCAATCTTGAAGAGACAGCTCATCAATGGTCATGCAGATTTCATCATTTATGAAGGGCACGTGGCACCCGCCTGTGATATCGCGATCCCTGTAATCGCTGATCGCGGGATAGCGGGCACCGTTGATCTCGTTCCTTTAACACAGTCGCCAACCATGTTGTTAACCTTCGAGTAGCTTTTCCAGCGAGATTATAACATATCCATGGATTTAGAACATGTGCATCTCGAGAACACTTTAGTAATCTGCCCCTTAATACATTTAAAGCTGGCTAGTATTTCCTTTACTCTTTAGGCTTCATCGGATGAGACACGTGGCGCCCGCCCGTGATTTCACAATCAACCCAAGCACCATTGCAGGATGGCGGGGAATGACTCAAATCAAACGGTAGTTGGTCAACGATAGCTCAAATTTGATCCCCCAGATAGGACACGTGGCACCCACCCGTAATTTTGCAATCCTTGAATTCCTGATCACGGGATGGCAGGCACCATTGATATCTGCAGGAAATAGATCAACGACAGCACTAAATCAACCCTTGATCTCCCCCAGATAGGACACGTGGCGCCCACCTATGATTTTGCGATCCTTGAATTCCCGATCACGGGATGGCAGGCACCGTTGATATTTGTAGGAAATAGATCAACGACAACACTAAATCAACCCTTGAGCTCCCCGGATAGGACACGTGGCGCCCACCCGTGATTTTGTGATCCTTGAATTCCCGATCACAGGATGGCAGGCACCGTTGATATCTGCAGGAAATAGATCAACGACAACACTAAATTAACCCTTGCAAAATAAACATTCATTAAAAGGAGTAGGCATTACTAGGCGGACGACAAATAAAACAAGAGCTGCAGGGCAGCGAAGTTCCTGCCAAAAAGTTATTAAATAGTTATGTTTTAAGAAGTTAGAAATGAAATTATTGATGAGGTGGGACTCGTGTAAGAAGAATAAATGATTAAGTTAAGGATTTTATTTGTTGTTATAACTTTAGTTGTAATATATTAAATTATATTTTAGATGGTATATATGTTATATATATATTGTATATATATTATAATATTATAATGATGTTAAAATTATATATTAGATATTACATATGTTACATATGTATTATATAGTGTATATATTATAATATGTTCTTAAATTAATAATATAATATATTAAAAATATATTATTTATTTGAATTTGTTATTAGATTATTTTATATATTTGAATTTAATAGAATGGAAAATATAAAAATAGACAAGCTAAGCTAAATGATTGATATTGGTAACATAGGAGACAAAAATTAAGAGAAAATATGTTATTCAAAATTATAAAAAATAAAACAATATGCTACTTATAACACTATTTTTTCATGAAGTGACTATTTAAATTTCAAATAAAAACATAAATATTAAAATATATAACATAAATTTTAATTTATTTTAAAATATAAAAATCTAATTAAAATGTGGTAATTTGTTTTTAGAGTTTAGACTTAGATTTCTATTTTCCCTATTTTTATTATTTTGATCTTGCATGCTTACATTAACTATAATTCATTGATACAAAAAAATATAGGAGAGATAATATTTTTTTTATTTTGATTAATCAAAAAAGGTAAGTATTAAAGATTGAATAAATTAAAAATCATAATAAAAGATTGATTCAAGAAGAAAATTATTAAAATTAAAATTATTTATATTCATAATTAAAATATAAGATAATAAAAATTAAAGGATGGAGAATTTTAAACTTAATTATTATATGATGTCTTAAAGTCAATTGTCTTTGGAAATATCAAAACTAAGAATGGAACCAAATATTAAAATTTCAGAAATAAAATATTTTACAAATTATGTACACTCTAAGTTTAAAGTATTTCGAGGATATTAGCTCAGTCACAGTATGGTGGAAAACGAAAACTAAGAGATAAAAATATTTAACAAATAAAAATATATACCATCTATAGCAACAATTTTTTGGGGGCTAGAAATTTATAAATTATAGGTTGGATGGTAAGGCTAACAATTTTTGTTGTGGTTTGTATTTTTCTTTTGTGCTTTGTTTGTGCTAGCTGTTGCCCATCTGTCTTTCACTCTCTTTGTTTATGCTTGTGCTTCTCCTTTTAGTTGTTTAATTGTTTTGTGGGTTGAGGTGTCTATACTTTTTCTAAACAAAACCATTTAAAATTAAATTATATGAGTAGTCAAATGCTATGCAAAAAATAAATAAATAAATAAATAAAAAGTCTTACTTTGTAAAATTGGAAAACCTAATTATTATAATGATGAGTTTGTTTATATTAAAGAAGGTAAAGATCACATGAATTATTCACACATAAAAAATTGGAAAACATCCTACTTATAAGCGACACATTTTTTTCATTATTAAATGAAGTGACTAATGAAATTCCTAATAAAATAAATAAATATTATAGTATAGCAGCTCAAATTCTAATTAATTTTAAAATATCAAAATATAATTAAAAGAATAAAATAATTACAACGTAT
This sequence comes from Sequoia sempervirens, assembly GCA_007258455.2. Taxonomy (NCBI): domain Eukaryota; kingdom Viridiplantae; phylum Streptophyta; class Pinopsida; order Cupressales; family Cupressaceae; genus Sequoia; species Sequoia sempervirens. The sequence goes on along the minus strand of VDFB02214849.1, from coordinate 10,716 downwards.
ACTACTAACCTAAAATAATGAAAAAAGAGATAAAAAGTCTTACTTTGTAAAATTGGAAAGTCATTCAGTCCAAAGCACTCTTATAGAAACTAAAATATATACCTTTTACTTGGTAAAATTGAAAAACCTAATTATTATATTAGCTTTTATTTTTTATGTATTTAAGAATGTAGAAATTATTATTTAAAAAAATATTATTTATTAAAATTTAACTCTTTTTAATTAAAACAATGAAAAAATAGTCAATTTATAACACTAATCTAAAAGAATGTAAAGAAAAAATCTAAATTATATGTAAAATAAATATTTCAAAATATAAAATATAAGTATAAATTTAATGAATAGGTTGAATGATAAGATTAGCCATAACATCTAAAAATTAAGGAAGTTATTAAAAAAAGACTAAAATTTAAATATAAATTTGTTGATTAAACTATAATCTTCTTAAAAATTAAAAATATTAATATCAATATAATTTAACTATTTTAATTTAAAAATATTTTAAATTAATATGAGCATGATTTTTGTATATATAAGATTAATAGATGAATACTAAGTATGATTTGTTACAATGTAGGATTATACAAGTGATAAGATTAATAGATAAATACAGAAATTTGATTTGTTACTATGGAGGATTACCCACCATTCCATAATAATGCGTTAATGGAAGTAATGGAAATTTACCAAAATAGAAACATAAGTTGAAATTGTGTACCAATTTAGATTCAAAGAAATTGATTTTTGAAATGTACACAATTTATATAATTCGCATCTTTACATTGATAATAGATTGAAAAAATTCAAATAGAAAAATTATTCAAGTTCTCATTGGTTAAAGTGAGAGTTATTAATAACTAGTTAAATTTTAGTGGTGCCTATAGTTCCCTAGCAGGAACTAAAAATTATATTTATAGAAGAGAAAAAATAAGAATAAATCTACAATTTGTTTTATAATTTCACTTTAACTTTAAATGTATGTTCACTCTCATTAAGTTGTATTTTTTACAATCACATTTTTATTTTAGATGTTTGTTTATAAAATATAAAGAATTGCATTAAAAATATAATTAGAAATATTTTCTTTATATTATATAGCATTCCTAACATTAAATTAACATAGAATAATTTCACAATATCACTTAACCAATCAAGAAAAATTTAATCATTACTATGCAACATTATTCTCACATCAAACTAACAAATAAACATTGAAAACAAATTTATTTTTTTATATTATAACATTCACAACTTAAACCTTTTATACACAATATCAAGTTAATTATAAAAAACACATAAAATTATTTATAAGCAACTTAAATTTTTTAACAATTTAATAAAATATAATTTAATATAATTAAGAAAAATTAAATAAGAATTATAGATAAATTTATGAAATATTGATTTACTTATCAAGAAAAATTCAATGATAAATTTACTTATTATATATAAATTTACTTACCAATCTATTTTATCCATCAGAAAAATTAATCATTAGTGATTGCAGCTTGCATTATTATGCATCGCGCTGGCGTTAGTAAACGGTGAAAACACATTTATTTTTGAGTTCACATAAAGAGGACCTATGGAAGACACTTTTCGCCAGCTTGAAAGAGTATTAATAACTTTGATTTAACAAAATGAGAACTCAACTTTTTCTGTTTGACAAATATTTGGCTAATATAGTTAAAATAAATATGCAGATTTTTTAACTTTTCAAATTTTAAAGTGATTAATTTTCCTCAATTTTATTAGCTACAAAACTTTGAGCGATAGGCGGATTTTCAGGAAGCATAAACTTTTTATCGCAACTTTTCAAGGTTTTTTTGCCACAAAGACCATAATTTCAAGGTTTTTTTGCCACAAAGACCATAATCAAAATTATTTATTTTTTTCACTTGTAATTAATCTATTTCGCTATTTTGAATATTTTTAGTTCCTGCCAGGGAACTATAGGCACCACCAAATCTTAACTAGTTATTAATAATTCTCTTTTTAACAAATGAGAGCTGAAGCATTTTTTCTATTTGATTTATTTTTATCTATTATCAATGTATACATGCCAATTATATAACAAAACATATATAACAAAACATATTTCAAAATTCAATTCTCTTCAATCTAATTGGTAGACAAATTTTACCCTATATAAGTGATTAATGCGCTTCCATTACTTCCATTACTTCCATTTCGGAATCTTAACTAATTTTTATGAGTTTTTTTAAACTTAGGTTGTTTATTTCCAATAATTCAATGAGGTAAACCATACTAACTATTTTGAAAATTAAATTACACTATAACGATAAATTACTTTTTCTTAAATTACACTATAAAAATAAATTACTTTTCATTAAATTACTTACTAATTACCCCTCACATTGGGTACGTAACATTTATTTACTATTTTCCTTTGCATTATTAAAATAATAATAATAATTAATAAAATTTAAACTTTGAATAACAAATGCTAACCAATTAATCAATATAACATCAAAATTCAACTATTTTTAATTGCCTTTAATACTAAATTGATTTGTAGCATAAATTTAATTGAGCTAATTCTTTCAAAATATTAATACCAATTACTCAAAAAACTTACTTTTTAATATAAATTAATTAATTATTATTTAAAAATAAATGAATACCTTGTAAATTATTTTTATATTATAATTTAAATAAATTAATACTAATCACCTCTCTTTGTCATAAATTAATTCCAAAACAACACTTATTAAACATATATTTAAACTAACAAATTTTCAATTGCTTTGAAATTTGAACTAACTCTAATTACTAAGATACGTTTTGCAAAATAAATGAATTAAGACTACAATAATTATTTAGAATAAATACTAATTACTTTTATTAAATATTTATTATTTTTAAAAATCAACTTTAAAATTAACAATAATTACTTTTAAATCAAATTTAAATTAATATTAATAAATTAATCATTTAAATCAATCACAAATTCTATCATATTTGTTTTAGAAATAATTCACCTTCTATTTACAACTTATATTAATTACTATATATTAGTTTGTGAAATAAAAAATGTTAACTAATTAATAATTAATAAGGAAATAAATAACTTTATTATATTAATTAAATAAATAGTCTAAATTTAAAGATTTTTTTCTTCTCATTTAAATTAAAAAAATGTTTAGTTTTAGCCAAGTTTAAATTTTCATATCCAATTTAAATGTTCATATTAAATATTTTAATATATATATATATAAATATATAATAAATTTAAATATTTGTAAAGACAAATATATATATTTTATATTATATTATTTTATTTATTTTCAAATAAATATTAATTAATAATAAAATTAAAATTTTATTAATTTTTTGTAAGTAACAAGGCCATTGGCCTCACCATGGATTTATGCACGCTGTAAATATATATTTTAAATATTTATATTGAATATAAAATATATATATAATTATTATATTTATATATGTATTAATTAGTAATATATATATTTATAACTATATAAATTAAAATTGACATGATTCCCTTTTTTATATTAATATTTGAATAAAAGTATTATCATAAAATATTAAACTTTAATTTATTGAAGTAATGAAACGTATATGATTTTAAAAATTGTAAATAAATTGATTGAGTAAAATAATTTAGAGGAAATAATATAAAGAAAAAATATTTTAATTATTAGATTATTTTTTTTATAAGAAAAACATAATTTCCTTCAAGATCTTTTCATAAGAATATGGGTTTGAGCCACATAAAATTATTTTAGAAAAAAAACTATCTTCAAAACAAATTTTAATTTTCAAAGAACATAAAAATTAAATATATGCATTTTAATATTTGAGTCAAATATAGATTTTTAAGAAATATTTTTTTTAATTGATTCCTCTACTTGTTAAGTAGGAAAGCATAACTAGCTATGCATATTCATCTCAATTCCTTTCAACCTTATAAGTTAATATTCAAGTAGATACCTACTTATCAATTAGGAAAACCTGACAAACTGTGCAGATTGTTTGTAACTATGTTTACCTGAACAAACTCTTTCTATTCCTCTCAATTCCTTTCATCCACACGTGTTCATTCTAAACTATAAAAAATAAACTACCTCATCCTCAAAAATTTTTGGCTACACAACAAGTACAATTATGCTTCTTAATCTATAACATCATGTAATATTATAATCTTATCAAAATATTATCTTTTGACAACTCAAGCATGATCATCCTTAAATTGTTTCAAAAATTTATATCTATTGGATAACATAGTGAATTTGAGCAACTTAGTTTTCCCTAGATTTTGAAAGCAATTATAGTAGCATTGAGCTTAGAGACCACAATGTTGTATTATGACTAAAACATTTTTTTTCCTTTAGATGGACTTGACAGCATATGTAGAGAAGCATGAATTTGTTTTCGATGTAGTCCTAGATGAGCATGTCACAAATGATGATGTGAACTAATGTACCCATGCCATTGTTCTCATTTGGAGTAAAATCATTATATCATGCTTATAACTATCCTTGATTACGTCTATCAATAGATTGCCTAATCTCCATTGAGAATGTCATAATCTAAAAATATTGTCAGGTGAATGGCATAATCTATAAAAGGGGTTAGATATTACTATTATTAACACCTAGAGTTTTCACATGGTACACCACTATTGTAGTCGATGTAATACAAATTTGGTCGGAACATTTATCTCTCTTAATGGTGTCAGAAGTTCTATCTTAATGTTGATGACTAAAAGCAAACTGGATGTTGAAAGAGTGTTGGTTAAACTTGAATTTTTATGGTATGTCATACTTCTATGGTTTGAATTAGTGTTATGATTAGGGTCAAGTTCAAGTTATAGTTAGGGTTTATTTAGGCTTATTTTGGTTAATCTTACAATTTGGGTTTAACTAGAATGCTAATTGAACCCTAATTTAACCCCAACAACAAGGTTCAATTAGAGTCAGGGTTCAAGTTCAATTAGGGTTAGGGTTGGCATTCAATTAGTGTTATGATTAGAATCAAGTTCAAGGATTCACGGTTAGAGGTTCAATTAGGCTTATTTTGGTTCAGTTTACAGTGGGTTTAATTGAGAGTTGAGTTTATGGTTCAATAGGGTTAAGGTTAGGGTTCATTTAGATTAAAGGTTCAAGTAAGGGTTCAATTAGGTTTTAATTAGGGTTATGATTATTGTTTAAATAGGGTTAGGGTTAATGTTAAGTTAGGATTAAAATTATTAATCTAGAATAAAACTTGAAGCTAGGTTAGAGCTATGGTAAAGTGGTAGAGTTAGGCTTAAATTGAGGGTTTAATAAGGGGTAAGAATTTCAATAAGAGATTGTAATAATATTGGTTAATTTTAAGTCATGACCATGCTAGATGCCAATTTGGTTTAAAAGACCCCTTGTTGAAGCCCACAAGACATTTATTTCTATATGCCTTAGATATTGTTCATATTTATTATCATTGTGTTTGACCTCATGAGAATGCTTCAAAGTAAAGTACACCTTGCAAATCCACCTACACCAGGAGAACCATTCAATCTCTCAAAATTTTACTATTATTCTGGAATGATTATCAAATTGGATATGTCCAAAGCCTTTAATAAGTTGACTTGGAAACTTCTATACTGCATATACCTCTTGTCAACTTCAACCAGGGGAGTACTAATTGCATAATGAATTGTCTTCTTTTTCAATTTGATTAATCATCCCCCATAGGGTCTTCTTCATAAATTAGGGGATTAAGTTAAAGAGACCCATTATCATGTTTTTTTTCCATCAAAATGGTAGAGGCCCTTAGTGTAGAACTTATACTAGCCAGTATGTTACAAAAATTTACATGACTTCCAATTCTAGTAGCACAAGCTAGTACATAGTGTTTGCAGATGTTACCTGACTTACAAGATATATGAGTTTCTAGAGGAGATGCAAATAAAGAAAACTTTTCAATTTGTTTCAGTGTCCAGTGTGGAGTATCTAAAATTTATTGTTAATTATGAATCTAACATTGACATATATCTTTGAACTAAGATTGATACTACTGTTCTGATTCATTGGCAATAATTATTGGTTCAGTGTGAAAAATCTAGAGATTTGTGTTTGACTGCAAAGAGTTATCTCTTGTGATTTATCAACAAATTATTATTTCTATTCGCAGGCTTCTTACACAAGACAATATATTTATGCATTTCTTGTAGAGTCTATTCTAATTGATCATAATAAAAAAACTTCTAATTTTGAAAATAATATAACATAGAACCAAATAGCAGTGAAAATCCCAAACAAAGATTGTCAAGAGTGTATCTCATTTAGTTTTTATTTAATCTTCCTCTTTATGTCTACAATTTCTTGAAGTTTTTTCTGATCATCCAAATAATTTAACGTTGATGTATATGTAACACATTTAGTTCATTCATGCCCTAGTTCATCATATTTGGTAGAGAGCATGCCCATCTAGAGATGACCTTAGAATTTGGTTATGACTTATCTAGAGATAATGATGTTGACAAAAATTTAAATGAGACAAGAAGATTTGGAAGCTAAGGGTATACACATCAATGTATAAGTTAAACAATTAATACCCTAGATAAACATCAGTTCACACAGTGATGAGTCTGTAGTACGTAGTGATTCTAGATAGTAGGTGAGCCAAATTTGGTTCATGGTGATTGGTTTAAACCTAGTGCAATACTAATTGATCTTGGCTTAAATGCAGTAGAGGCATGACACCTTCTAACTGCCTTTTTAAAAAAAAAATTGTAAGTAAAAGATGGTTAATATATAGCAAATTAAGCCGGTATTGGCATGGTGTGTTGGTTTATAGGTGGCATTGTTGTTCTTTCCACAAATGTTCAAACCCCGTTGGGGTGGTATTGTTGAATGGTTGTATCCGGTTCATAGCTCCGGTCAAAAGTGTTTACTCTACAATCAACAAAACGAGCATATGGGTTCAATTGAGATTTCTGATGTTTGATCCAATCCTTTTGCAATACACAACAAATACAAACAAAACTATTCTAAAACTTTATGGCAGGAACTTCACTGCTCTGCAGCTCTTGTTATATTATAACATTCATAACTTAAACCTTTTTATACACAATGTCAAGTTGAAAAACATAAATTGTATAGAGTTTAGATTTTGCTATATCTCTCATATATCAACATAGGTAAATTTGAAAATATTTTAAATTATATAATTTCAAAAAATTGAATGAATTTATGAAATTATTTTATTAAAGGAGTAGAATCTAATCCCAATACTAACATTAATTATAAGTCTAACCATAGCTAACCCTAAAACTAACATTAATTAACCAAACCTAACTCTAATTTTATATCCAACCTAAACATAGCTATGATTCTAAAATTAACATTAATGAAACCTAATTGAACCATAACCCTAACCTAATACCCCAGCACTTTTAAATTGAACCCTAACACTAACCCAAGCTCTATCATAGAACCTTAATCTTTACCCCCAACCCCAACCCTAATCCTAATTGAATCCTATACCTAATTTTAATTAAAGTCTAACCCTATTTGAACCTTAAACTTAATTGAACTCATGTTTAGGGTTAGGGTTCAATTAAGGTTAGGGTTGAATTATGGTTATGATTAGGGTCAAAATTCAAACAGGATTATGGTTGGAGTTTAATTAAGGTTGCTATTCACTTAGGGTTAAGGTTCAATTAGTATTCAATTCGGGTTAGGGATCAATCAGGGTTATAATTCAATAGGGTTTAATTAAGGTCAGGGTTAAGGTTAGTATTAAATTAGGGCTACGGTGCGGTTAGGGTTCAATTAAGGTAAAGAGTTATTATCTATTTAGGGTCGGGTTCAGTGGGATTCTCTCTAGAGGTTTGATACAATTAGGGTTATGATTCTGGTTCAATTAGTGTTAGAGTTAGGGTTATAATATGAGTTCAATTAGGTTAGGTTCAAAGTTTAATTAGTGTTAGAGTTAGGGTTGCAATAATAAAATTTTCCATAATGATATGGAAAGGCATTCAATTGGATTCATATACAAATGCATAAATAAGAATTGATAATTAAGAATTCTCTAGAACTAAAGTTATAACAACAAATACAATCCTTGGCTTAATCATTTGTTCTTGTTAGGGTTGGAATAAGAATTTAATGGGTCCAACTGAGACTTAGGAAATAAAAACCTATGGAGGAAATAAACATTAAAATCAAAGTTAGGTTTTAAATTTAATCTGGTGATGTAAGCCTAAGCCATTAACTCTAGTGGTCATGTCGCTGATGGCTTAGCCAAAGCCTTTCATTAAATACTAATTGTGCAATGTGTAGGTTTTCCAGATTCAAAGATATGGGAGAAGATCTCGATCATACACTACCAACTCACAGACCTAAGGTGTCACCATGTTATTTGGCGCGAGGTCAGCAAAAGGAAGATGTGTGTCTTGTATGGAATGTGGGGCCCAATCCTCCACTATTGAGCTCATAACCGTGGTTTTAGATGCGACAATGAGAGATCAAAGGCAATGTAAATCCCTACCTTTATTCTAGGCGGCGAGAGGAAGATGAAGGTTGGTGAAGCATTAATGAATTATTCCTTGCTTGTGTAGACACGTCGATTTCAATCTGTGTGAAGATGTTGTTGTTGGAAATCATGAAGGGTGATCTTTGGATTCTCATGTAGCTCTAGTTAAACGGTGACAGTACATACACCACCAAATTGCCATGTTTGCACATGCATGTTTACTAAGCATTGATGAAGGTTGCCATTACCTCACACAATAAATAGAAGAGGAATTTACTACTAATAGTGTCATTCTTGTAGCAGTTAGAGAACTTTGTGGGTTGAGTCTAATCAAGTTTGAGTGCTTGTCTGAGAAGAGAAAATGAGTAAGTTAGTAAGGAGGTCTGTTCATTTGATCTCACAAAAGCTCGGTCCTACTATTCAGGAAGGTACTTTGGTTGACAAGCCTAGGCTTGTGCCCACTAGATGCAGTAGAAGGTTGCAATTCTAGGACGTTGCTGCTCAACTGGTAGATGACAAAGGCAAGCAATCGGCGGTGTGCTCCATTACTAGTGTTGGTAGGAAAATAAGGTATGGGCGGCATGGCTCCTCTGGATGCCAACACTCGCCCATTGACCTTACGAGCAACACTTCTGATGATGTAACCAAGACCGACTCGGACTACTGTCGGTATTTACCTCTCTTCAATCACGGTTTGTTCTCTGATGACGAAGAGATAGCTGTAGTGCCATTGGTTGTTAAAACCCCAAGCCGACCGACTCAAACCGTATTGGGCAAGGACAATAAAGAAGACGAGGCTGAGAGTCTACCGTGTGGAAGCAAACTAGAAGGTGTATACCGGGGTCTGAGTGTTGGTAAGGGCAGGGTGGCGGGTAAATAAGAAGTTGATGTGGTGCCTTTGTGGAAATTTGGTTGCCTGGTTTTTTTGCGTGGATAGCGACAAGGGGATTTTGATGACAATTTTTGCTCCCTTTTCTTTTAGCTTTCCCGAATTCGTGCGCCAAGATTTTTATTGACAATTTGTGTTCCCTTTTCTTTTAACTTTTCAGTTTGTGTGTGCCCACTATGTTTCGCGAGATTCAACATGTGGGAGACGAATGAAATTCAAATGCAATGGAGATTTTGTTCAAATTAAAACCCCAAAGCGGACCAACTGTATTGGGCAAGGACAAGAGAAAGAAGATGAGGTTGAGAGTCTACTGTATTGGTCAACAACTAAATGAGCGTGTATACGAATCACAGTGTTGGTATTAAGGGGTAGGTGGGCGGGTAAATAAGAAGTTGATGTGGTTTCATGCATTAGCAATTTGGTTTGCCTAGTTTTTTCGCGTGGATAGCGACAAAGGGGATTTTGATGACAATTTGTGTTCCCCTATTCTTTTATGCTACCCTAGTCCATGCACTATAAATTTTTTGTAGATTCAGCGTGTGGGAAGTTTTGGAAATGAAAGTCAAATTCAATGGAGATTTTGTTCAAATAAAAATTTGTGGTGAAATTACATTTGAGCACGAAGCTTGTTGCTCCCTTGTCATATAAAAGGGAATTCAAGACTCATTTGTAGGGAGAGAACTGATGAAAGCTCTAGCTAGGTTTTGAGTTGAATATATGGGTAGAAAGATATCTGTCCTCTGATGAGGAAGTGATATATGTGGTGCCATTGGCTGTTAAAACCCCAAGCGGATGGAATAGAATAGAAAGCCTTTTTTGAGTTTTGGATGAATATATGCAAATTATCTTAATTTGTATGCAGATATGACTTATAAGCATGAATAAATGTATAATTCTAATATATTTTCTCTCCTTATGTGAATTTGAGTGAATTTTGAATGAAATGTTAGTGAATTTTGAATGAAGTTGTCATTCTTCTTTTGAGAATTTGTTCAATTGTGTGTCTATGTTTTTGCTTTGATTCAAGAAAATCAATTAAATGCTTAAATGGAGTCATAAGTTTACAATTATTTACAAAGGATTTGATAAGTAGTAATATATTAGAGAATTGAGCTCCATAATGCAAGGTATTATATGAGGGTCGGGCTTAACCAACACACTCTAAGGGTACACTCCCTTAGATGTCTGGCACCATGTGGGGCCCTCTTAACCCAACCTCTCTCTCGTTTCTGTAGCATTTCTTTAACCGCACCATTTCAAATCTATGTTTACGTAGTACTCCACCGTTGCAGTTTACACTTGCCATTCCCGTTACCGTTCTCCTTCCA
>VDFB02214847.1:0-18324 GCA_007258455.2 Sequoia sempervirens | reverse complement strand
ATCTTTTGCTTTATAATGTTACACATAATAAATAGGCATACAATGAAATTATTGTATTGTAAATTGTCTACTTCATATTCTTTGTTGCTCCAACAAGTTGATCCAATGCTGCTCACCCTTATTGAACACCACCAACATGACATGTAAGTACAAAACTCTCCTATTGTGCATAAATAGATTTTGTTAACCAACTGTAAATATTGTTAACTATTTTAGTTACCTTTTTCTACAATGAAATGTGCTTCTTCCAAGAATATAACTTTCCACGTAGGCAATTAAGTGTACTCAATGATATGCTATGTGATTCAAAAACATGAAACTATTATTTGCTAATGACCATCTTCCTTTTATAGGTGGAAATTTGCACAATTATAATCATCAAATATGCTCTTCATTGGATAGATATTGTTGTAGCTCATATTTAGTTTAAAAGTTCTGGTAGATATGAAGAACCAAAAGTAGTGAATTTTCCCTACAAGGTGTGTAGTGAAATGTTATAAAATCTGTGGCATTTTCCATGTCTTCAGAATTCATGAAATTTGTCATGAAATTAGAAGTTATGGAATTTTCCATGGGTTTTATAACACTTCAAAATGCATACCCTATAGGCCAAAAGTTCTCTAGTGTGTACATGATGGCTTCTCCATGTGTCGATTCTTCCAATTCAATGCTACGTATGCATTCACTCTAAGACAAGTGCTCTACCAAAAGAAGTTTACCTCTACCAACTATATAATGCTAGCATGCCAATAAATAGATTCATTTGATGAGCCTTAAATACCATTAATTATTTTTACCTTTCCATTTTCTTTGATCATTTTGCACAAATACTTAGTTATATTAATGCTTCCTTTTATATTCCAACAGACTTAGTACATATTTTTGGAAGTGAAATAAATGATTATTTGATTAATTTATTGTTCATGTCTTTGGTTCTGTATTTATCCTTTCTTTTGATACCAGGAATAAGAGGTCTAGCATTGATGCATTTTGAAATATCTGAGAAAGTATATTTATTAAGTTGCATTGTTGAGAGAGCCATTGTGGTGTTGGTTTCATAGCACATAATTTATTCTTCAAGCTTTTTGTTTGGTGCTTATTGTTCATGTTGATAACAACTTCCAGGGTTTTATACTGATTGAGATGCATCATGCAAATAACGAGTGTGGTGCTTGTTAAGCAGCAAACCATTGTTAAAATCATCACATGCTCTGGCTTCCTATTTCACATCATACATTTTTTATTTACATACATATATGTATATGCACAAATTCTTGTATAAATTTACTATTGTGTTTTATGTATCACTTCAAAACAAGGCTTGCCTTGCCATTCAAATAAAATAATAATGAATGTTGATTATAAATGATGCAATATAGGTTTGAATTAAAATATATAGATTGGTACTCTATTTAGTTAGAGCTTAATCAAGTTAGGAAATACTATAGTATAACAGCTAATTGGTTGCAATCATAAGTACTACGTACCCATAAAAAAAGGTATTTATTTGTATTCATTTAAAATTTGTTTTGAGAAATAGAATTTTATTTTCATTAAAATATTCTATTATAACTTATATGTGTTTCATTCATTTGTGCTTATAAAATTTAGGATGTGTAGAATCTATAAATGCAAATATTTTCCCAACAATATTTGAAGTTTTACAACTCATTGGTGGTGTACAATTTAAATTCTATTGGAAAATTTTATTGAAAAATCATTCCCCTAAGATTATTTTGATAATCAATTTCAAACTAAGAAATATTCATGTATAAATCCAAAGATCAATTTCTCCCACTATGCAAATAGTTCTTAGTCTTCACATGCATTGCCTTATCTTACAAAAATTAAATAATAATTAATCAATTAATTCATTAACCTGCAGAAAAATGTTAAATAGACATGTCAATCTACGCCTACCAACTATTACACTAAAATACACATAAAATTATACCATATTTTCAATTTTCAAGAAAACTTATTATTACTACAAAAACTAATTATTTCAAAATTTAAATTGTATTTAATTTAGCAATGTAATTAAATTTGGTAAATCATTTTAAAAAATTACCACCATTAAAATAGTTCATGATTAATCAAGCCTAACTAAAAATATTATCATCATTCAAATTTACTCTTATTCCATATCTAATTATTAATATGCTTTTTTTTCCATATTTTTTCTAATACTCTGTATATATTAACAACTTCCCTTCCTTCCCTCCCCACCTGACATTGATCTTTGTGGTGGACCCCTCTGATTTCCTCTCAGCATGCCAAATTGTTGTCACACCTCTATATAGCAATAGGTTCTACAAGTAAAATGCCTAGACCACTTCCATATCTTGTCAAAACACATGCATCCCAAACCTCTAATTCCAAATTATATAAATATACCAACTATAAAAAGTAATTGAATATTGAATGATCTCTATCTAGTAAAATTATAATTTTTTTTGGCCCAATTTTGAAAAGTATAGGACACAAAAAGTGATAATATAGATGTGCATATATTTCCACTAAATATGAAATTTGAATATTCTTGTTGAAGAAAAATTCACTTTAAATTTATTATTTAATTTACTTTTAAGTTACCAATTTCTTAAACAAATTTAAAAATTTAATCTAAATCTCTTAAATAGTCTCAACTAAAAATCTAGACAAAATGTTCCCTTTCATGATTATTTAATCCATAATCAAACTCATGCATTTCAATCATGGTCACCTTCCATGCAAATAAAAGCCTCCTCAACCATCCCTCACAAAACATCTCCCCACCAAGGTGGGCCCTATCATTAATTCTCACATGCCCTTGCATAACGAATCGCTAGTATATATATATATATATATATATATATATATATATATATATATATATATATATATATATATATATATATATATAATCAATAATTTAATATAGATATTTACAACAAAGTTTGATTATTCATCTAAGAGCTAAGCTTTATTAGATTCAAGTGCAAAGCTCTAGGTTTCATGGCATTCAAATGATTGAATGGATATAATGTTAACAATGTATTCAAACATTTAAAAAAAGACAAGTGGATATATCTAAGCTAGTTGATGTGATTTTTTCATTGATATTGTTCTTTGTTGTTTTAAATACTATGAAAAATTATGAATTGATAACAAAATTAAAATAAAAAATAAACTAGCACACATCTATTAATTAAAAAAATTAAAAGTATTTAAGTTCTAATTAAATGGAATACATTTATTAATTAAATAAATTAAAAGTATTGATTAATGATAGTAAGTTTCCACAATCCATATCGTCGATTGTATTGCTTCTGGATTCGATTGTGTCAAAAGTTTTTAGCATCACAAATTTTGACACAATTGAATCTAGAAGCAATACAATTAAAATTAAAATTATTTGACTTCTAATTAAATGGAAATGGTAGATGTTGATGTTATGTTTTGTTATATACAAGTTGGTATGATTTTAAATTTGAATGTGTACCCTTATATATGGGAATTGAAATAAACAATGATAAAAACTATAATGATATCATATATATTACTTTTGAAGAAAATGTAAACATTTTTTTCTCAAGTCAATAGGCGTTGATAATGATAACTCTTGATTTTTTTTACATATATTATTAGTTTATATATATATAGGTATATATATATATATGCTAGTATGTTTCTTTGGAAATAATTTAGAGCTTTAATTATGTATGAAATTAGGAAATACATTAGTGAAAGTGAGAATTATCATAGGTTTACTACTAGCAATATCAGTGGAGAGTGGAAGTTAAATGATATTTACATGTTTTCCTAGTTAAACTTAAGCAAACTTAAAGAAACCTAAGTAAACTTAAGCTAAGTGTAAATAGGTCAATCCTAGAAAGGTGATTAGATAATTAGGTATAATAATGACTCCATTTACACTAACACCCCCCTTAATTGAAAATTATGGATTAATCTATGCACCAATGATGAGTCTCAAATACTAGGCCATGTCAGGTACTTATGTACAAATATCTCATAAAGTGTAGTAAAGGAGAAAAATCCAATGGGAAATAAAAACCCCTCTCCAAAAGAGAAATTATGTAAGTACAATAAAATATTGAAGTGAACAAGATATAAGGACTCATGATGACCCCCTAAGGACTACTTATATAAAAAAAGTACAACAAATTTTCCCCTAATAGGAGAGAAAAGAGACCCTCCCCATAAATTGTGAAGTTATGAACTTCATGTGAGGAAATGCTTCCTCCCAAAATTGATAGGAGAATGAAAACATTCAACCTCCCCTAAATACAATGCTTATATTTATATTATATGCTCAAAACTAGATGCTAAATATGATCCATGATGCTTGAACAAAAATTTCCCCTTGGTAAGAAACAACAACACAAACATGTGCAAAATTACTTCCCATTTTGGATACGAATTTGCAAGAAGTAAGATGAATTCCTTTGAATGATGAATATGATACAATGACTAAAATTATACCAATGTGATGTAGGGGGATCCTAAAAATTGTAACACACACTTCCAGCACATAATAATTTTTTTTAAGAAATTGAATTTACAAACAACAAAAAATAGCAACATGTATGCAAGTTTCTATTGCTCAACAATCATCAAGATTACAAAGGTTCAAAGTCAAACTAAAATATAATCACAAAATCCCTCTAAAATAATGGGAAACAACTATAAATAAAACTTATAAGTCTAAAACAAATAGAAAAAATAACCATTGGTATGTCTTTTTCAAACCCTCTTCTTCTTCCAACTTCATTCTTCTCCTATTTGCAACCTTCTACTAGAAAACCAACTGCACATTGAACCACACCTCATCCAAAGTTATTTGTTCCTCATTAACACCTCCAACCCACAACCACAAGGTTTTAAAACCTCTTGCTAGGAAAGGCTATGCCTCACTTCCTCACCTCCCCAATTTTGGAGCCAAAAATCAAAACAACCAAGTCTATAATGAATTTCCTCTCCCCACTAACTCCAACTAGAAACTTCTTCCACCAATGTCCCTACCCCCCAAAAAAATTAATCTTCATAAATTACGCATTTTGACACCCCAATGCATGTTTTCATAACCTTTAAGGAGGCATTCCTGCACCAGCTGACACAATTTCAATCTCCCATTTCAAAAATTTGAATTCAAATTTAAAATTGTTAGGCAAGCACATCATCAACATCCCATTCCTACTTGAACATTAAGTAAAATTAAATAAAATCCAAAAATATATAACCTCCAAGAATCCTACACCCAAGTTTATTTTTTGGTAATTTGGAAATTAAAATACAATTTTTGGCAAGCTTCCCAATGTAACTCACAACCCAAAATTGTTCCATTATTAATTATAAATTTTCTCTAGACAATAAAATCAACTAAATACACTAAAATATTATTTAAAAATAATTCACTACAAAATTGAATAAAATTTGTTTATGCAAGATTACTAGTGCCACCAAAGGCTCCTACATCACAATAATTCCTTTGAATGACGCTCAAAGATCTCCAAGACAATGTTGATGTGTGAGGAATGGTGATAAGATGGATTAGTTATATATGATTCAATAATAGAAACCATGAATGTATGGTGATATCTGGACCGATGGGAATATGATACTCCAACAAATGATTATAAGTGAGCTAGATAGGTCAATTCATGAATGTATGCACAATTTTTTATGATAGAATCTGATATATGTGAAGCAAGAGAAATTTCTAAAGATGGAAATGGTGATGCAACTTCATCAAAACTAACATCAAATAGAAGAAGAATTTCCTTGATAATGTCATTCAAATCCACAATCCAGAATTTTACAAACAAATATGACATGTCTAGTAAATATGCATCCCAATGTAGTGGATCTCGAAATATGATAGAAATTTCCTAATGTAAAGATTCATTTGAATGAATGGATAATTTAATACCATATTCAAATGTAGTAAAATATGTTGTAGGAGAGGAGATATCAATGCAAGTCATTAGACTACATTGTTCATTCCCAAGTGATGGTGTCTCGTAAGATGTTTGAGTGAGACTAGATGATGTTTCAACTTGTGTTGGAACTAGAGGATAAGGTAAGTCAATACCATGATTAAGTAGAATTTTCTTAATTTCCTCAGTTTGATGAAGTTGACATTCTTTTTGTGTATGTATTTTCCTTACACAATATCCATATTTAATTTTTCATTTATTAGGAGCATTATAAAGAATACTTAAATGGAAGGGATTTAAAGTGAGAGACATAATAATGTATTAACCAAAAAACTAAAAATTAGAAACACCTAAATTTCCCTCATTGATTTAGAGAGCCCCCCAAGAATCAATAGTGTTGATTGTAGCCCCTAAAACAATGTGTAAGAAAATTTTATAGGGTGTGAAGATTGGATGCAAAATTGATCATTTATAATACATAGTGATTTTTATAAAATGGGTTATCCAAACCTTAATTTTGCATGCAAAATCATATTCCTTAGAAAAGTCTCATAAAATTAAAAAAAGTTTTTTTTTTTGGATAATTAGGGTGAAAGTTATGCCCCATTGAACTCTTTTTACAAAATTGACTTTGGAGATTAAATTTTTTTATAAAAAATAAAATAAAATTGAAAAATGTCTTGATGCTTAAATATCAATGCTAGAACTATCTTGCTATCAACTATTCACACTTGAAAGTGTGATCTCCCATTTACAAGTAACATGAAAAATTAAAAAAACCCTTACAAGGAATTGAAGATCACCAAATGGTCTGAAGCTAACCTCTAGTACTTAGAAAGAAAAAAACAAAGAGTACAAGTGGTTATTATTAGTATAAAATGATAATTTCACAAAAAAATCAATTATCATTTGAACAAATTTATAAAAATAGAATATTAAGCTATCGTATAGAAGGGGTTGACTAGTTCTAGGGGACTAAGGAGATTGTGTGGCAGTTACAAAAGGAATTGTTGAGAGTTTTCAAAAAAATTGAATTCTACTACCTCTTACAAAATTTTCACATGTCTTTGGATGAGGAAGATGTCATGCAAAGGTGAAGGTGCCTGATTATGTTGGTCACATTTTATGGAGCCACCTAAATCTAATAGATAAAGGTTGGTGATTATAGAAAGCCACCTTTGTAGAGTCATCTAGGAAGAAGGAGGTTGCAATAAATGTGTTGGAGGGGTCACTTGGTGACTATAGGAATAATGAGACTACACCTTTGGGAGCTATTTTAGACATGCGACACCAAGAAGAGAGGTGGTCGCAAGGCTACAATATTTGGATTGGCCATAATGGGTTGCCACATAGCTTAAAGGAATAGTGTGTACCACATGTGGAAATGGAGGATGTAGGTCGATGGAACTTATATTAGGATTTAAATAAAACACTTAAGTGACCATTAATTTTTTTATTCCCATTATCTAGAATCTACTAAATGTGAAATAGTGGAGTCATCACACCAGATGTGGTCACCCCTTGATGGATACAATGAGAAGACTAAACATATAGAATAGTATGCCACATATGGAGATATGTAACTACTTTCCTATGACAACAAGGAATAACCATGAAAAATAGTAGTTTTAATATGCAAATGAGGTTGAATAGGCTACAGATAATGCTGCAAATAACCACAATAATATCCTACAAAACAAGTTAAAAAACTCTAAATAATATGCCAAAATAACCAAATTTTCTATAGAATTATAAAATTTACCCAAATGAGTATATTGGTAGAGGGTAAATTGGCCCTTTGCTAAAAAAATTGATTTTTTTTACAAATTTTCATAAAATAAGCACAAAAGCCCAAAAAATTATATAAGAGAAAAATTAAAAATTGCTTAAACTAACAAAATGAAACTTATTTTTTCATTCATAAGCATTCTAGACACAATGGTGGTGTTTTTTTGGCTCTATAATTCTATGTTGATAGAGCGATGTGTAGGAATCCCCTTAATGTGGGAAGGAACATGCTTTCATGGCTCTAATACCATGTTGGAGAATGCCAAGATTTGTGAACTTGAATTTGATAATCTTCCACAAGTGAAACTATAAAGATAATAGTATGTGTATCAATATAAAATTAAGAGTGTTTAAATGCAATTCTCAAGCCTTGAATATATAGGAAAAGATGAGGAGGTAGGAAGGTAGGATTGTACTATTAACTAACCCTTCAAAGAAGGAACACTTGTTAGATCACTTGACATGTGTAAAAGTTTCAATAGGTGTCTCAAATCATGAGGAAACATGTATCAACCATATAAACTGAGGAAAAAGAAAAAGAAACATAAGTAAACTTCAAAAAAATTCAAAGATATCACACATTTTCATCTTTCTTCCATCATCCTCCTTTCAAGAATGGGAATAAATCATGCATTTTTTTTATTCTCTCTTCCTAAGGAAAAATTATTGTTCAACAAGATTGGATCATCTTTAGCATTTAGTTTCAAGTGTACATCATCATTGTTAGAGAGTATATCTTGAGGGGTCACATAGTCTCTCTTCTTATTCTCTATTATAGGGAGGCTTTTTCCTTGTATGGTTTTTTTTTCTTCTCATATTTTAGAGGGTATATTTCTTGTATTTTTTACTTTTGGGGGAGGTTTTTCATTGATCTTTCTCCCTTCTTTCACTTTATCAGATACTGCATTGTACTTGAATATCTCACTAGGCTTAGTTTCCATGACCTAGTTTCCTTATGCCCACCTAAGCTACGCTTAAGGGGGTTATTAGTTTTGAATATTCCATAACATATTCTTGTGCATGGATATTTCCTTTTTAGGATTTTTTTTACTTTTCAAGTGTTTTATCCTTTTTTGGAGATAGGTTTTATTAGGAGTAAATTTATCATTTTTCTTTTGTGAAATTTGCATGCTTCCTTTCAAATGTGAGTTTTATACATTCCATATTATTGTGTTCATCTCTTTTTCTTCTCACTCTTTATTTTGCATGCTCTCATTTTTTATAACTTGTGTGGTATGTGATTATTTATCACTCATAGCCTAACCAATGCCATTATTCTAATATTAGAACATGATTCTAATAACTTTTAATTACAACTATGCTTTTTGTGTTTGCAAATAACTAATAATATATGGCATGGTTTGGTTACTAGAAAACTTGATCTACCAATATCCCTCTCTCTAATGATACCTTCCCTCCTCCTTTTAGAAGAGGGAAATACTTTCCATCATCCATCTCATCATCAAAAAATTGTTAGTCCATTAGTGGCAATAACACCATAATTTACTTAATACTCAAATATTTTATTAATTATTAAACAAAAAATCATTTCCAATTTTTATTTTATCAAAATAACATTTATAGCTAACATGCAATTGAATAATAAATCTAAATAGATATGATCAAAGTAATAGAAATGTATTTTATTCTAGATATTCATATTTTTAATATATATCTCAAACATAAAAAATGAATACCAAATTATCTATATCATTAAATTATTTTAAAATGGGTGTTGAAAATGAATGGCAAAGTAGCTAGGTATGTGCAGGATGATCATGGGCTAAAAAATGGCAATATGATGGGTATGTGGCTGACCATTTTTTACCCAAAATTGATGAAAGGAAAAGGGTTTTTAAAGGAGATTCTTAGCTTTCCACCAATATAAATTATGCTTTACTTTGAATTTAATAAGTATTTATTATTCATT
This sequence comes from Sequoia sempervirens, assembly GCA_007258455.2. Lineage (NCBI taxonomy): Eukaryota > Viridiplantae > Streptophyta > Pinopsida > Cupressales > Cupressaceae > Sequoia > Sequoia sempervirens. The sequence goes on along the minus strand of VDFB02214847.1, from coordinate 8,667 downwards.
TTCTATTCAAATTATGACTAAAGTCCTAATTGATAGAATAATTGAAAAATATCCATAGCTTTCAAACAATATCACATTTTTTGAATCCAAAACATGCGTCACATTTTATGCTTCCCATACTGTAGGATTAAAGAAAGAAAAAATGAATTTTATGAATTTTTCACCAAGTTAAGGTGGTCAAACATACAATTTTTTTATATTTTTTAAAAATTGTAATAAAAAATTCATAATTAATTATTTACTTGGAAAAAAATTACAAAAAAACATGCATCACATCAAGAAATGAGTCTCTACTTATAACTAAAATATTATAAAAAATTAATTTCATTTTATTGTGGTTAGAGGGGTTAGACAGACACCTACTTATTTTTCCCTAAAATTTAAGTACTATTGCATTGAAATTTCAAATTTTCACCAAATAGATTTTTTTTTTAAAACAAACCTAGTAGTATAGAAACTACATTCAATTTGCTACAAATTCTATTCTTGCATATTTTTGAAATAATATAGATAACTTATTCAAATTTTTACGTCAAGTTTCCTAACTCTAATTTTTATTTATTTTTTTGCCACTTAAGGGCCTATTTTTTTCCATGATGATCCTGCACATAATCACAACAACATAGAGGATTAAGGATAGTGTTTGATGAGGCTATCAATAGCTTGGAATTTCCTCCAAGGATAGGGACCTATCAAATATGGAACCTACAATCTCTTAAGTTTTATCTCAACTAGTAGTCAAAATAATGAACAATATAAAATGGAATATTGAATTCCTAAATATAGTAACCACTATCACTCTCTCCATAGGAATAGACTATCATTTCATAGTTTTAAGCATTGAAAATACCATAAGTAGAGGTGAGGTTGTTCATCATGCACCTTAATAGTAGCTCAATCAACTTGGTAGATATCTATAGTTTATATATTACTATATTAATAGTGGCTTGTGTATAGTTGATAGAATATTGGATGCACCATTAAATTTAATCTCACTAGATATTTTTAATGGCCCTCCATGTTCTAGAAGCCACTCATGTATTTATATTTTTGTCAATATAAATTATATACCACTCTAGGTCAACTTTATCAATCCAAAAGGGAAAGTTAAATAAAAAATAAATTTGATTTTCTCATATATTATGTAATAAATTAAAAAATACTTCTTAAATGAAAAAAATAGCATCTCCTGACATTTTTAAGATAGATGCATTTAAGATATCTATATTAATTTAATAGAAATTATATAATAAATAGAGCTTCTTATGGGGTTGATGTTTTATAAATATTTTATGAAACATCAAGTTAATAGTAAAAATGTGAGTATTATTTACACTCTTTGAAACTTACATATTATTGTGATTTTGTTTTGCAAACAAAAATATTGCCATATTTTTAATAATTATAATTACTAGTAGTTGTATGCATAGGGATGTGGCAATCGACCGATAGGGGCCTACTGTAGTAGTGAATGTTTGTGGTGAGGAGCGTTGAAGCTTTTTATTTGCATGGAAATGTGATTGTGAATCAAACAGATGAGTTATATTGTATGAATCAAGCAATCATGAAGAACATTTTGTATAAATTTTATTTAATGTAATCCATTAGGAAATTTTGGAAATGAATTTTAAATTTGTTTAAAAGCTGGTACTTAAAAATAAAATTAAATAATAAATTTAAAATAATTGTTTCCATCTAGCAAGAATATTTAATTTTATATTTAATGGCAAAAGATGCACATGTATATTGCCACTTTTTTTATCTAGCCTATTGAATCAATTAATCATTTAATTTTGAAGTTAAAATGGAATTTTTTTTGAGGGTCATCAGCCATGTGTGTATTTTTTAAAATTGGACAAAATGGTACACATTTTTTCCATGAAAAGAAGACATTCACTATTGAGTACTTTTTATAATTAGTATATTTTTATAGTATTTGAAATTAAAGTTTTATTACGCATGTGTTTTTTGACAAGAGATGGAAATTAGCTATAGGCATCTCCACTTGTAATTCTATTGCTATCTAGAGAAGGGGTGACAACAATTTTTATCTAACAATTGGTTTCCCAATTGAAGATTCAACCTAGATTATTTTCCACTAATATTATAGAAAAAATAGGGAAATTGTAAAACAACTCCTAAAATAATAATAGTTAAAAATTATAGCTAGATTCTGATAAGCCAAATCCACACAAACATTTTCATAGCTAAGACAAGTATTATGGATTACAACATAATTGAGAATAGAAACCTGTACTTTAAATGAATTACTGTATAGTGCAATTGAGAGTAAAAATACATAATGTTCAAGTAGCATAAGATATCCAAGACAATATATTGATTCAGCTTGCATTTTGAAAAGATTCTATTTTGGTACTAGGATATGTGCAAGATCATGATGGGACCAAAAAAGTGGCACATGGGATGGGTATTTGTAGGTATGTGGTCATGACTTTTTCTTAATCGAAAAATTGATGAAATGAAAAGGGTTTTAAAGGAGAGATTCTCAAATTTCCAACAATATAAATTATGCCACTTTGAATTTAATAAATAATTATTCATTTTCTATTTGAATTAAGACTAAAGTCCTAATTTTGATAGGCTAATCTGAAAATATCTATAGCTTCAAATGGTATTAAATTTTTTGGAATCCAAAGCAGCATCACATCTCTATGCTTCTGTATACTCATAGGTCAAAAAGTGAAAAAATGAATTTCATGACGCTTTGACCAAGTTAGTGGTATATCAAACATACACCTTTTTATATTTTTAAAGCTGTAATAAAAGTCATAATTAATTATTTTCTTGGAAAAAACTACAAAATAAAGTACCAGACTCAATATCATCTACTTATATCAAAACTTATAAAAAATATTATCATTTTATTATGGTTAGGGGTATATATTAATTCCACTTAATTTTTCCCTTGAAATTTAAGTACATTGTATTTAAATTTAAATTCTACCAAATAGATTTTAAAAAAAAAAAAAACCTAGTATTTTAGAAACTACTTTCAATTTTCTACAAATTCTTTTCTTACATATTTTTAAAATGATATAAATTACTTATTCAAATTTTTACATCAAGTTTCCTAACTCTAATTTTTCTAATTTTTTTGCCACTTAAGGGCTTGGATTTTCCATGATGATCCTACACATACCTACTATATATATGTTGCACATATTGCATGATTAAATGTTGGGTTCTCAACAAAGAGAAACTTCAAACAAATAGCAGATATGTTGAAGATACAACCACTTGGAAGTACATAAGAAACATGTTGTTACAAACCATGTTTTCTATACATGTATCTATGTGAGAAAAGATATATGGAATGAAAAGGAAAAACAAAAACCCATGCTCATTATCCACCTTTCCATATTGGCATCATGTTGCCCCGAGGACCCTAGCAAACCCCCAAGCAAAAGCAATATGGAATTCCCACTAGAAATTTTGTTGAGCTCCATCTATTGGTATTGTCATCTATGCTTTAGCCTAACACCTACAAATAGAAGAGAAAGGTATGTCAATGGATGAGGAAAGAAGATGAATGAGGAAGGATCAAAGATTAGTAAATATATAGAAAAAAATAAAAAACATAATTAGAAAGTAGAAACAATGAATAATATTTGCAAGGCGATCATGGATCTATTTATTGATTATGGAGAAGTTTTTCACTTACATGTACTGTTGGTTATGCTTGAGAACCAGAGGGAGGATCAGATTGAGTTCTTAAAGTGTTGAACAATTTGGAACTTATGAAGCACATCAGTGTTTAAACTATGAAACCTATTATGAAAATGAAAAATAAGTAGAGAACGAAAGCTATAAATAATAAATTAATCATTTATGCAAAACACTGAAGCAAAATGGCTTACTGATTGCATAGCCCAATAGTTTGAATAGCCTCCATCTTGCCAAAAGATGGAGCTGAACGTGTCAAATTTAACAATAGTGTGCTATCAAAGCAACACCACAATGGATCTACTAAGTATACAACTTCATGAAAGTATACTCTCATAGACGCTGGCATTCAATATTGCATGTACATACATATATATACATGTATACATATATTGGATGGAAACATGTGAATATATATATATGCATGTATATATCTATATATATATATATGCATGTATATATATATATATGCATCTATATATATATGCATTTATAGATATATATACATGTAATGAAACTTAATCAAAATACACATTCCCACACTGCTACATTCAATATTGCATTTATTTCAACCAACCACATTTACTTTTTCCACCACCATAGTACAACAACAACATAATGCATTAGGGATTGGGCAAGCAAACAATTAGCATATATAATTACTCTATTTGTTAGGATCGTACAAAGAAGTAGTTCAATCAATGTGCAAATTTATATATGCAAAGATAAGAATAACATACGTAGCAATTAACAATGTACAACAGCCTATTTCTAAGGATTTCCACTTAAGTGAATTCCAATGCTCAAAAGATGCACAAAGCAGAGAATATAGAAATGCACGAAAGTATACACCAGAATATATACACCAGAATATAAGAACTTCTATTCTTAGTGCGCATAATAATAAAATTGACATCATGAATATCTAACTAAGCATATTCGCCCATCAATTAAATAAACCAAGTTTAATTGATTTAATCTCTAAAGATTGTCCATCTAAAATTAAATAAATTAACTTTATTTAATTTGATCCTAGATCATTATCCCCCTTAGCTAAATAAATAAAATATTTATTTAACTAAATCTTTATCACCTTTCATCTCCCTTTGAATTGATTTAAATCCCTAAATCAAGTCAAATTGGTCAAATCATCTAATCCTCTTTTTAATTAACTAAATCAGGATTAAATCTAATCTAATGCATGTCACATCCTAACCACTTGCATCCTCTAGATAATCCCACTTGCACAAATAAATCAATTTATTGATTTATTAAATCAACATTTTCTCTCAACATGGGAATATTCCCTCAAATTTGAAATCAAAATCAAGTGGACATGTACATCCAACAAAGAAATTAATGTCTCTTACATGTCCCTTGCACAAGTCAAACTCAGCATTAACTCTCATTTCAAATTTGAAATTTTCCCCCTCTTGGGCACATTTCCCAAATCTTGCACATCCTCAAGCCTATCACAACTTGACAAGTGGCCTTCTTTCATTGGTCTACATTTAGTCCCACATTCATCCATTTTGCCAATCTCTCTTTAAGATAATCTATAAATCAAAGGCTTTATTCTTGACCAAATCCTACACAATTTGCTCCACAAATCTCCACAATCTCTTGCAAAGTCACTCTCCTTGAGAACTGATTTTACCCATCTTACTCCATCATCATCATTGGAATTATATCATTTAGCTTATCTTAGCAAGGATTGGGAAAGGGCTATTTTCTACAATAGCATCAATCCAATATGAGATGTTATTTACTTCATGATTTATTGTATGCTTTCATCTAGTTTATCTAATCCTTTTGTTGTTTTGATTGCATCATTAAAGCATGTTGACTCATCTCATATGGATGTTAAAATCTTGGTTTGTTTGAACACTAACCATGCTTGTCGAATTGTTAGTTATTTAACCATATGTAGATTTTAAGGTCCACACTTATCAAATAAAATCTTTAAAAAAAATGTGTATTAGCTAAAGATATAAAGTTTAACATATTCAATGAGTCTTTCGACAATGCAATTTAATCAATATACTTCCTCACTAATTTTGTAGCATATGAGTGCTAAAACCCTCAAACTTGCTATCAAAAGGAACAATAAGAAGAGATTGAAAAGCATGAACAATAAATTAATCATTAATGCAAAGTACCCAGTTTACATGTACATGTATATAACCATGTAGATATACATGTAATCCAATATATGTATACATGTATATACATGTATATATATATATATATATATATATATACTATACATCATGCTACATGAGTAGTTTACATAGATGGTTAATTTATTGTCTATGTGTTCTTGTCAAATGTTTGTATCTTTGTTGTTATACCTATTGTGGAGATTTGAAAGAGATTATATCATTCTGTATGGATGCAGAAATTGCAATTAAATGTCCTTTCTTTCACTAGAAAATATGTTGAGAGTTAGTAATTTCTTCATTGTTGGTTTATGGTTCTAGTTATTTGTGTCTATTGACCAATGAGGAAGATTTAGGCAGATCCTTTGTTTAAGAGGTAAGGTCTAGGATGTCAGTAAAAGCCCTAGATAAGTCTTGTCTATTTTTCTAAAAGCACAAATTATGAAATAGCTATTACATAGTAAATCCTATTCATGGTTAGGTTGATGGAATCCCTATTGAAAAGGATATAACAAGAAGACGGGTATGTGCAGGATCATCATGGAAAAAATAGGCTCTTAAGTGGCAAAAAAATTAGAAAAATTAGAGTTAGGAAACTTGACGTAAAAATTTGAATAAGTTATCTATATTATTTCAAAAATATGTAAGAATAGAATCTGTAGAAAATTGAATGTAGTTTTCCTCGAACTACTACTAAAAAAAAAAAAAAAACAATTTATGAAAATTTGAAATTTCAATGTAAAAGTGGGTAATTTAAATTTCAAGGAAAAATAAGAAGGTTCATCTAACCACCCTAACCATAATAAAAAGATAATTATTTTTTTATAATATTTTAGATAGAAGTAGAGGACTCATGCCTCGATGTGATGCATATTTTTTTGTAATTTTTTTCCAAGTAAATAATTAATTATGATTTTTTTATTACAACTTTTTTCAAAAATAAAAACTCGTATGTCTAACCACCTTAACTTGGTCAAAACTTCATGAAGTTCAATTTTTTATTTTTTAATCCTATAGTACCTGAAGCATAGAATGTGACACATGTTTTGGATTCAAAAAATGTAATACCATTTGAAAGCTATAGATGTTTTTCAACCAGCCTATCAATCAGGACTTTAGTCATAATTTGAATAGAAAATGAATAATAATTACTTATTAAATTCAAATTAAAGCATAATTTACATCAGTGGAATTATGAGAATCTTCTTTAAAAACCCTTTTCATTTCATAAATTTTGGGTAAAAGAATAGTTGTCAGCCACATACCCATCATATTGCCACTTTTTGGCCCATCACGATCTTGCACATACCTAGACATTAACAATAAATTAATCATCTATGCAAAAAACCCATGTAAAAAAGAGTATAACCCCACAAACCTCATTACAAATTCCAGATTCCTTGCATTGTACTAAATACTATAGAGTAATAGAGAGATTGTAAAAGCAGTATTAGATTAAGACAAACAAGTGCAATGAAGGAAAATGCATATCGTCACAACACATGGATAGAATAGTAAAGGGAAATATATTTTGAAGTCTTTAAAAAGGTCAATGCATGTCTACTTGCACATGTATATATATGTATGTATGTTTTACTAATAGTTTTGTTACAATTTCCCCATTTTTCTATAATACTTAATGGAAGATAATGCAATTGTTATTATACAATTCCTCTATTTGTTAGCACACTACAAAGAAGGTGGGCATCAAAGAAAAATGAAACCCATGGCAGCTCAATGAATGTACAAATCTATATAGGAAATGGAAGAACAAATTGCATAGCCATTCAAAATCTATAGTGTCCTCTTTGTAAGGATTTGAAGTGAAATAAATTAGAGGGATTCAAATGGGCTAATTATACAAAATGTGTATAGCACCAAAGATGCATAGAGTGTATATATGTTTCTACATATCTGTCACCATTCCATGCAAATAAAAATCTTTGACCTTTGACATTGAGAAATTATAGTTAAATGTTGTTTCTATTGCTAGAAAATATGGACAATGATAGTCTATACCCTATTGTTCATTTGTTGTTTGTAGGTATCTTTGTGCACTTTTTGTCTTATATCCATTCTAGATTAAGAGTAGTTTTTTGGTTGTGAATTATTATTCTAGTAGCTCTTTTAGAATTTCTTTATTCATTTAGGTTGACTAGAAAAGAGTATAAGTTAATTTTTTAATTCACAGCTCAATTCTTATGCAAATTTCTCATCTTATATTAATATGTTTAACTTGGGCTTTAAGATATAATAGAAAGAGAATAAATATTGTAGTCAAGTACATGTATAAATATATGCATGATTGTTTATATAAAGCAACAAATATATAGAGGGTATGTAGCCATGGAGGGAGGGGAAAATTGATTGTATAAAACAAGAAAATATAAATATGTAAAATAAACCTTGTTTATAATTAGAGTTGTGGAAGTCTTTCCAAAACCAATTGTTGAATACATGAGCTACATTTTTTCTTGTTGATCTATCATTGTATTGAACAGAACATCATGCAACTACAAAGCCACATTTCATATTGTTATATCAAAATACATGAGTGAAATTAGATAAGTAAGGAATGGGGAAAGGGAATTATGGAATGGCCCACTGCAAGAACAATGGTGAAGGTGTCATAGTCTACGAATGGGGCTAGTTATGGAGCTCTCCAAACTAGTATGCAAGGCAGGTGCATATCAGTTTCTTTGATAGGTATGTTGTAAAACAAACACCAGTGTTTGTCATTTGACAAGGCAACCAAAATAGTTGATATCATTATAGCAGAACAATGAATATTATCAACTAGCTTATGAGAAAACACCTACCATTT